>JAOTRH010219451.1:0-41477 GCA_034768845.1 Heliamphora exappendiculata
CAGGTTTTGGGAATTCGATGTTCGAGCTCGATGTGTTAGTACACTTGGAGTGTATTGAGCGGGATCAACGGAATGATTAATTCTATACTAACTATATGAATTGATTAACATCCCGTATTATCATGTATTGAACGAACTCTTAACCCCGAAGTGATTGATTGATTATGTTTAGATAGTGTAAAATACTTTGAGTCATCAATGGTTGAGATTTCCTCCATGAGATCAACAATACTGATGAGTTGGGTACTGATCAAAGTCATGACGAATCCTGTGTGTACAAGAAGATTGATGGAAGCGTGGTGGTCTTTTTAGTACTTTATATGGATGACATCTTACTCATCGAAAACGATGTAGGAGTATTATCTTCGGTTAAAGTATGATTATCTGAGAAGTTCGATGTGAAAGACTTGGGAGAAGCTAATCACATCCTTCGGATCAAGCTTATGCGAGATCAAAAATAGAAGATGTTGGGCTTATCACAAGCTAGTTATATCGACACTGTTCTTGCTTGTTTTAGTATGTAGGATTCAAAGAAAGGGTTTCTCCCTTTTAGGCATGGAATCACTCTATCCAAGCATGCAAGATTCTAAGAAAGGATTTCTCCCTTCGGCAATGGAAAGCCTCATATATGTTATGCTATTCATTAGACTTGTCATGCCCCAAACTCCGGGCCACGAGAAACACGCATAACCAACCATACTACACCCAATCCGAGAATACACTCTCAAAGTAAACCATACATACATTGTATATAAACGCTAAATGGCATAAATTACAAAGCTCCAATGCCGAGAAACATGTATTAAGCTTACATGATACAGATAAACAAAAAGGAAGACTATAACTCTTCCACCTCTCCAGCACTTCCAGATCAACCTGCGAGACCGGCACCTAAAGAAAAGCAAATCCCACACCGTGAGCCAAGGCTCAGCAAAAACTAGACAGGCATGCAGTATAAACAAAACATGCTAGGAAATCGAAGTGCAGGTTTAGGCTCTCCTTCAAGCGTTGAAAACAGTTTTCACATGCAAATGAGAAAGTGAGGATACAAATACTCATAGGAGTCTAAAAACAGTTGAAAAGGGTTTTTAGATCGTGATTCACACGACTCTTAAAACAGTTTGAAAATTGATCTATCCGTCCCATAATGCAATACATGCAATCTATGCTACATACAACCGGCCCTCACATGTCGCAACCACAGATCTAACAACTGGCCCTCACACGCCGCAACCACAGATCTAACACTGAGACAAAGATTCGTACATAAACATATATTCCTGGGATAAAATCGTATACTATGGGGTAAAATCATAGACCAAACCATGGGGGTAAAACCGCAAACCAAACCACGGGGTAAAACCGCAAATCAAACCACAGGGTAAAACCGCATAGTTTACCGTAAGCCACGGGATGAAACCGTCGACCACAGATTATACTACGGGATAAAATCGTAAACCACAAGATAAGACCGCATACCGTGGGATAAGACCGCATATTACAAGATAAAACTGAACATTACGGGATAACACCGAACATACTTATGCATAACCTAATCATGATTTAAATGCATAAAGCCACATACTGTCACTACGTTTCACAAACCACGTCAGACGCTACACGCGCGACTCACATAAAACCTGCAACTCATGTAACATTCATCCGTTCCTTATATTCCACATAACTATGCGCATAAAACTTCAGAGTTCTAAAGCAAGGAATCACGATACACGTAACGATACCAAAACATGTAATCCACTTACATAATCCATGCATAAAGCCACCGTTATAATCCAAAACATGTAATCCGCAACCACAGTTACAAATGCATAAAGCGAGCAATAAGCACACATAGCCATATAACCTCAAACCGTGACATCACCCGTCATAAAATCTGACACGACGTCACATGCCACACACCTGTCATCCGATACCCAAACGACCCATCCATAAACTGTGACCCGTCCACACATCGGGACAACCAACACCTAGTTGGGAGATCAACACCTGGATCTCCCTCCGACCTATTCTTACCAGAACCCGACCTTAAAATCGAACCACGGGCCTACAGGTCCCGAACATAACCAACACGTACACAACCATGCCACAACTCTCCAAATCTAACCATGCACGTCAACCCAAGGACGGCATCTAAACGAAACACTCGAGGCACAACATGACCCCCAAACCACCACACGATCACCGAACCCAAAAGGAATCCACAGGTATTTGAATTAACTAATTCCCATAAATTAATCAATTGAATACCATAGGACGCTAATCGGAAACCAAAACCCAACCATCGAACCACCATCACATTACCCAGAGGTTTAGTCGACTGACCCAAGTCCCTAGTCGACTGAACAACACACTAGAAACCACCAAAATGCCTCAATGCACGGTTCAGTTGACCGAACCCCACGGTCCAGTCGATTGAACCCAAGAACTATGATCCCGTCCACTGAACCTATGAGTTCAGTCGACTGAACAAGCCCAGAAACCATTTTTAGGCTATGGGTTCCACCTCCAAACCCCCAATCGAAGCCTCCAAACTCCCACACAACACCCTCGAACATATTCGCACCCAAGCTAAACACCAAACCCTCGAAAGAAACCCACGAAACACGATTTCATCCACCGAAATCGACATAAAATTGATTTTTAACCTAAAAACCCAACTTTATAGAAAATCAGATCTACAGATACCCGACAAATGAAAACACACTCGATTACACGTAGCACCCATAAAAAACATACAGGTCTAGAATCCTACCTCGGTGATTCAAAATTTGACACCTCGATTTATGTGCAAAATCGAGCTTTGTCAAAATTAAATTCTGACCGGATGGTTGCGTAGCCCACCGTGCCAATAACAAATATCGGTTGTTGGATCGTCAAAAATTGAGCCCCGAGCCCCCGAGAACTTAGAGAGAAGGCAGAGAGAAAACATGAAGCTTGTTGGAGAAGTTTTGAAAAATATCTTTTGAAAATATCTAACTCCATATATTTATAGGCCTCAAAAATATCTTTTTTTGAAAATTTTAAAATTTGCACCACAATGGCCCACGGCTCCAA
Organism: Heliamphora exappendiculata; assembly: GCA_034768845.1. Classification (NCBI taxonomy): domain Eukaryota; kingdom Viridiplantae; phylum Streptophyta; class Magnoliopsida; order Ericales; family Sarraceniaceae; genus Heliamphora; species Heliamphora exappendiculata. Next base: position 3,076 of record JAOTRH010219451.1, read on the forward strand.
GAACCTACCTCGCATGCATATCTAAGCCCGATCATGCATCGAAAGAAATAAAACATGCTCAAATGAAAACACGTAACGCACATCCAGAAATGCAGAAAAAGAAAACGGGTCATGGTCTCACAATTCTACCCCCTTAAAGGAATTTTGCCCCCGAAATTCAACATAAGGTCAAAAGAAACAACTCCATCGATCACAGTCGACACAGGTACACAAGATAGCCAGCCAAACCATTCCTAGGATATAGTCAAACAAGTTCATGCATCCTATACAACGGCTAACTATCTTAATGACACGGGATCTTCAACTCACCCCAACCTCACATCATCATCAACTGCTGCCTCAACACAATGCACCACTCACGGAGTCCACCACCAACTCCCAAACAGATGCAACAAAGAATCTAACCCCCAGCCTGCAAACTCATAAAGTACCTCTGCTCGCTGAAGGCATATCTGCATCATCCGACATAATTGGTGCCCTGGAAGAACTAGGAGCTATCAGGGAATACGCTCGTGGTAGTGTCGCTCTGCCTGCCCACCATAACTCGGCGTTGTAGGTTGCCGCACTAACTGAACTGACGTACTCCCACCTGCCATCCAGGAAGTCTGAACCATAGGAAACTGCTGTCACTCCTACACATACGAGCTCGCTGGTGTGCCCACTGTACTCGGTGAACCCCCTCTCTCGGGACAAGTCCTGCGGATATGCCCCGTCTAACCACATCTATAGCAAATCGGAAGCTCTATCCCCTGCGACTGAGCTGATATGGAACCTTGAGACGGCCTTGGCTGCGAACAATCTGGAACACGATTCCTCGGCTCTCCACACCGATAGCATCTAACCTCCCTCTACTCTGGCCTCCCCGACGAAGCCACCGATGGTGCTAATGCAGAGAACTACTGTGGTAACCCAGATGGGTGATAGTTAGGACCAGAGGACCATTGCCTCTTGCTGGAACGCCCACCTGTCTGTGCCTCTGTCCCACCTTGTGGTGTACGGGCCTCCCTAGAAGCTCAAATCTCTATCATAGTGTTCTCCACCCTCGCTGCTGCCTCTACTAGCTCTGTGAAGACACGAAGTCCCATCGCAATCACACACTCCCTGATCGCTGGCCTCAAGCCCCGTTCAAAACTCATTGATCTCAGCTCGTTTGTGCTCACCAACTCCAGTGCAAGTGAGCACAACTCTGGTGCAAACCGGGACAAGCATGTAAACCTGGCCTCGTACTGCATGACATCCATGGCCCCTTGAGTGAGAGTTAGAACTCATCCCTGTACAAATCCCTCCTCGAAGTCAGGAAGTATTTCTCCAGAAGCACTCCTGTAAAAGCTGCCCATGTGACTCTCGCAATGGTCCTGGCATACTTCCACCACTCATGAGCAGCACCCCTCAATTAAAAGGTAGCAGAAGAAACCCGCAACTCATCCTCCTCATTCTGTAATGTGTCTAGGATCCGAGTCACTAACTCCAGCCACTCTGTCGCCACCAATAGGATCAGGATCCCCAGCAAAGGTAGGCGGATCCATGCGTCTGAACTCCCGCATCGCTACTATAGCCCTCTCCTCAAGTACTCCCTCTCTCTCCCTAATAATCTCACCTCTAACCAACTGCTGGATAGAACCCGTCAGCACACGCAATAACTCCGTCGTGTCCATCGGTCCCAGGGGATCATTTGCATCCCCATCATCAGGGATAGGAACATCCCCTTGGCCAGCACCACGGCCTCGCCCTAGTCTCGTAGACATCGCATCTATATGAAAGAAAAATAATACATAAGACGCAGCACATCGCATGAACATAAACGCTAAACACCTAGCATGCTAACACACAAGCACATAGGTTTAAGCTAAACAAAACCCCATATACCGAGGAGAACCAACAAGAATAACACGTCAATCTGGATAACCTACACAGATTTCCTGCTAGAAATCATGTCAGTTAAACGCGTTTCTAACTTGGTTCCCAAGTTTGTTAATCCAAACACCCAAAGGCAGGACTAATCAATCCCACAGTTCAACCTCCATGCTCACATATACACATCATTCACATACGACCCGCATGCTATCACGTTCATGTTATCAAAATATCTAAACACATGCAGTCAAGCACACGCAATCAACCTCACACGATGATGAAACCTCTTCCTACGACTCTTAGGTATTCAAACCCAGAGCTCTGATACCAAGTTATCACACCCCAAACTCCAGGTCACGTAAAATACCCATAACCAACTAAACATACACCCAACCCGAGAATACACTCTCAAAGTTAACCATACATGCATTGTATATAAACGCCAAACGGCATAAATTACAAGGCTCCAACGCCGAAAACATGTATTAAGTCTATATGATACAGATAGAAATAAAAATGAAGACTATAACTCTTCCACCTCTCCAGCACCTCCAGATCAACCTGCATGATCGGTACCTGAAAAAAAGCAAATCCTACACCGTGAGCCAAGGCTCAACAGAAACTAGACAGGCATGCAGTATAAACAAAACATGCTAGGAAATTGAAGTGCAAGTTTAGACTCTCTTTCAAGCCTTGAAAACAGTTTTCACATGCAAACGGGAAAGCGAGGATACAAATCATATTTTGACTCACTCACAAGAGTCTGAAAATAGTTGAAAAATGGTTTTTAGATTGTGATTTACATGACTCTTAAAACAGTTTAAAAATTAGTCTATCCGTCCCATAATGCAATACATGCAATCCATGATACATACAACTAGCCCTCATACACCGCAACCACAGATCTAATAACAGGCCCTCACACGCCGCAACCACAGCTCTAACACAGAGACAAAGATCCGTACATAAATATACATTCCCAGGATAAAACCATATACTATGGGATAAAATCGCAAACCAAACCACAAGGTAAAATCACAAACCAGACCACGGGGTAAAACTGCATACTTTACCGTAAGCCACGGGATGAAACCGTCGGTCACAGATTATACCACGGGATAAAACCGTAAACCACAGGATAAGAATGCATACCGCAGGATAACACCGCATATTACAAGATAAAACTGAACATTACGGGATAACACCAAAAACTACGAGATAACACCGAACATACTTATGCATAACCTAATCAGGATTTAAATGCATAAAGCCGTGTACTGTCACAACGTTTCACAAATCACGTCGCATGCTACACACGCGACTCACATGAAACCTGCAACTCATACAACATGCATCCGTTCCTCATATTTTACATAACTATGCGTATAAAACTTCATAGTTCTAAAGCATGCAATCATGGTACACATAACGATACCAAAACATGTAATCCATTTACATAATCCTTGCATAATAGACCACAGTTATAAATGCATAAAGCCAGCTATAAGCACACATAGCCATATAACCTCAAACCGTGACAGCACTCATCACAAAACCCGACACGACGTCACATGCCACACACCCGTCATCTGATACCCAAATGACCCATCCACAAACTGGGACCCATCCAGACACCGGGATAACCAACACTTAGTCCAGAGATCAACACCTGAACCTCCATCCGATCGATTCTTACCAGAACCCAACCTTAAAATCAAACCACGGGCCTACACGTCCCGAACATAACCAACACGCAAACAACCGTGCCACAACTCCCCAAATCTAACCATGCACGTCAACCCAAGGACGGCATCTAAACGAAACACTCGAGGCCACAACTCGACCCCCAAACCACCACACGATCACCGAACCCTAAAAGGAATCCATAGGTATTTGAATCAACTAATTCCCATAAATTAATCAATTGAATACCATAGGACGCCAATCGAAAACCAAAACCCAACCACTGAACCACCATCACATTGCCCAGAGGTTCAGTCGATTGACCCAAGCCCTCAGTCGACTGACCCAAGCCCTCAATCGACTGAACAACACACTAGAAACCACCAAAATGCCTCAATGCACGGTTCAGTCGATCGAACCCCACGGTCCAATCGATTGAACCCAAGAACTATGATCCAGTTGATTGAACCTATGAGTTTAGTCGACTGAACAAGCCCGAAACCATTTTTAGGCTACGGGTTCCACCTCTAAACCCCGAATCGAAGCCTCCAAACTCCCACGCAACACCCTCGGACATACACGCACCCAAGCCAAACACCAAACCCTCGAAAGAAACCCACGAAACATGATTTCATCCACCGAAATCGGCATAAAACTGATTTTTAACCCAAAAATCTAACTTTACAGAAAATCAGGTCTACAGCTATCCGGCCAATGAAAACACAATCGATTACACGTAGCACCCTTATAAAACATACAGGTCTAGAATCCTACCTCAGTGAGTTTAAAACTTGGTGCCTCAATCTATGTGTAAAATTGATCTTTGCTGGAATCAAATTCTAATCGGATGGTTGCGTAGCCCACCGTGCCAATAACAAAGATTGGCTGTCGGATTGTCAAAAATCAAGTCCTGAGCCCCCGAGAACATAGAGAGAAGGAAGAGAGAAAATAGGAAGCTTGTTGGAGAAGTTTTGGAAAATATCTTTTTGAAAATATCTAACTTCAGATATTTATAGGCCTCCAAAATATAATTTTGTGAAATTTTTGAAATTTGCACAACAACGGCCCACGGCTCCAGGAACCTACCCCGCATGCATATCTAAGCCCGATCATCCATCGAAAGCAATAAAATATGCTCAAACAAAAACACGTAATGCACGTCCGAAAACGCAGAAAAAGAAAATGGGTAAGGGTCTCACAAGACCCGATATATGTTTTGTCGTCCTGTAAAACCTGAAGTTTGAAACCTAAAGGATCATTTGGTGTCGACTCAAAATACTTTGGTATCGACTCAAAATGAATCCCGGTCCAATACCATAGGTGTCGACCTAAAACCATTTGGTGTCAACCTGTAAAACCTGAAGTTTGAAACCTAAAGGATCATTTGGTGTCGACTCATAATACTTTGGTATCGACTCAAAATGAATCCCGGTCCAATACCATAGGTGTCGACCCAAAATCATTTGGTGTCAACTCATTTGAGTTCCTAAAACATCTTAAGCAAAGTAGTTAAAGTGTCAACCCTAAATTTCATTTGTGACACTTGAGAATCTCAAGCGTGCTTTGCCTTAAGGTGTCGATTCAATTATCAATTGGTGTCAATAGAAAATGTTCTTCATAGAAACACTAAGTGTCAACCCATTTGATGCAAAGTGTCAACACAAATGGCATAAGATGTCGACTCATTTGTCACGTAATGTCAACACTTACCTTTTAAAAAATAATTAAATATAATCTTTCTAAGTCAATTTAATAAAAAAAATAGATTTTCATATAATAGAATCCGCCAGTTGAAACCAATGGAAAACCCAACAAAAGATATCTCTCATAAATAGAAAAGACATACAGTTCAACATGCATACAATATATCGCCTTATGGCGTACAAAACCTGCCTTCAGGAATAAGCAAACCAAAAGAAGGAAAACTGTAAAAGTATTCTGCCACCGCGGGCACCACCAAGCTATACCTCATCCGCATCATCACCTGAAAATGATTTTTATAGAAAATTCCTACCCGTGAGTCGAAACCCAATAGAAACAGATAATAAGCTGTAAAGCAGAAATATGCAATCATATGGTAGGAGCGAACTCAACCACAACCTTAATAGGTTTTCCATCCAAAACCCTCAAGTTTTCCCATTAGATCACATAAGTATCCCAAAATGGTTTTATTAACATAAAACCCAGTTTTCATCCTTAAAACCATGTGATGCAAAAGTTGCAAATAACTAACCACAGTTAAGGAAAAACAGTAATCATAACATCGTTTCCCTCGTGGAATGTACCATCGCAGAATAAGAAGAATAAGATCCTATGTACCGACTCTATCACCAGGGGACAGAGGTAACAACTATAGACTCCTGTTCAGGATCTAGCCCCCAGATATCGTGGGATCGCTTAGATACACAAGATTCTCTACGGAGCACCATGAACGTACCACTCAATTTACGGGTTACGACCCCGAGGGAGCTGAGCACCCATCCACCTCAGTCTACGGGGATTAACCCGAAGGACCTGAGTACCTACTCTGCGCACGTTTCTGGACTTACACTGAGGGCAACTCGTGACACGTACACGTCATCCCAGTACGTCTAGATAATCTTCTAAAAATATTTCTCAAATCAGTACATTATACATGTACATAGATTCATCCATCACCAGGAGATCAAAACAAAACATATTCAAAATATTTTTCCCAATAGCAGTTATACAATGCATGTATAAGCATGAGATCCAATCCATGAAACCATGGAAATCAAACTAAAACATGTAAAAACATACACATTTTATGAAAATGTTTTAGAAAGCGAGACTCAACCCCAAGGGTTAGCTCCAAACCTCCAATAAACACGTTTGTCATCAAAACCCCTCCTTTTTCTCAAAAGAAACCCAACCTTTTTCCCAAAGGAACCACCAAAAAGCCAAAGCAAACAGCCACCATTTCAGTCGAGTGGACTCCTCCCCAGTCGACTGAAAAACCTTATGGAAAATTACCATTTCAAACAGAAAACATTTCAGTCGACTGACCCCTCGAGTCCAGTAGACTAAACCTCCCAACTCAAGATCCAATCGACTGAACTCATGGGTCTAGTCGACTGAACTTTCCCAGAAAATATTTTTAGTACGGTTTTGTGATTTTAAACCTCAAATCAAGCATCCAAAGTCCTGTTTTGATATCCACAAGCACACCCTAGCTTAAGACTATCACAAAACCTCAAAAGAAACATTCAACAACCGATTTCATCCAACCGAAATGCCGAAAAGAGTTTTAAAACCAAAAATCCTAACTTTGAAACAAAGATGATTTTCATGCGATTTACACGGTAAAAACACATAAGATTACATATACAACCCTTATACAGCAGTAGAATCTGAGATCCTACCTCGTTGGGTTAAAAACTCAATGCCTCGATCTACGTGCAAATCCCAACATCGCCGAAATCAAAATTCGGCCGGATGGATGCAAAGACCACAATGCCAATATCAAGGATCCACTGTTGGATTGTTGAAAACCGAGCCCTGAGCCCCCCGAGAAGTTAGATAGAAGGCAGAGAGAAAAAGGAGAAAACTTAGGAGTTAAGTTTTGAAAATATCTTTTGAAAATATCCAACTCCCGATATTTATACGCTTCCAAAATATCTTTTTTTTTTAATTTTTAAAATTCGCACAGAAACTCCCTACAACCCCGGGAAGCAACCCCATATGCTCAGATTAACCAAAATAGGCATCGAAACACATATATGCATATTAAAGCAAAAATGCTAAAGCATGTCTAAAAACATGGAATATGCATATAAATAAAAAAGGAACGGTGCAGGGTCTCACAACTCTCCCCCCTTAAGGAATTTCATCCCCGAAATTCACTACTAGGTCATGAGGTGAACAACTCCGAGTATCTCTCACGAACCCCTGACTCAAGCTCCCAAGTCGCTTCTTCAACCCTGTGATGAAGCCACTAAACTTTGACATAGGCAATCGTTCTCCCCCACAACACATGTTCCTTCGTATCCAGAATCTTCATGGGACGCTCCTTATACGTCACATCCTCATCAATTCACAACTCAATCCAATTAACACATGAGACGGATCTGGTTCATACCTCCGAAGCATAGAAACGTGAAAGACGTTGTGCACATATGCTAACTGAGGCAGCAGAGCCAAACGATATGCTACCACCCCAATCCTTTCCAGGATCTCAAACGATCCGATAAAACGTGGTGATAGCTTCCCGCTACGACCAACTCTCATCAACCCTCTACGTGATGAGACCTTCAGAAACACTTGGTCTCCCACAGCAAACTCTAATGGTCTCCTCCTCCAATCAGCATAACTCTTCTGATGGCTTTGAGTTGTCACCAGTTGCTGACGAATCACAGTAATCACCTCCGTCGTTTCTCGCACTAGATCGGATCCCAAAACAGCGGTCTCTCCCACCTCTGTCCAATAAACAGGCGATCTACACGGTCTACCATACAAAGCCTCATACGGTGCCATCCCAATACTAGACTGATAGCTATTATTGTATGCAAACTCTGCCAATGATAGATGATCCTCCCAAGAATCCCAAAAATCAAGCACACAGGCTCTCAGCATGTCCTCCAAAATATGAATAGTCCTCTCAGACTGACCGTCGATCTTAGGATGAAAAGCTGTACTAAAAGTCAAGCTCGTCCCCAAAGCCACCTGAAGACTCTACCAAAAGCGCGATGTAAAGCGCGGATCTCGATCAGTAACAATAGTCAGCGGTACTTCGTGCAGTCGGACTATCTCCTGAATGTACAATCTGCTCAATCTGTCCACTGAGTCTCTCACTCGAATGGAAAGAAAATGTGATGACTTCGTCAGTCTATCCACTACACCCCAAACAGCATCATGTCCCTTCGGCGAGCATGAAAGTCCTTATACAAAATCCATAGTGACATTCTCCCACTTCCACTCAGATACAGGCAACGGCTGCAACAATCCTACAGGTCTCTGGAGTTTCACCTTCACTTGCTGACAAGTAAAGTAACGAGAAACGAATTGGATCACATCCCTCTTCATTCCCGTCCACCAAAACTGACGGCGTAGATCGTGATACATCTTCGTGCCTCCCGGATGCACTGCAAGATGTGAGTGATAAAACTCATGTAGCACCTCAGCACGGCACGACTCCGGCACAAACAATCACCCTAATAACCTCAAACTCTGATCTGAACTCATCACCCATCCCACTGTATCTGTCCCACTAGCAATGCGATCCTGTATCATCTGAGCCTCCTGATCAGTCCGCTGGGCCTCCAACACATGTGCAACTAAAGCGGGCTGTGAAGCAACTGCATATAAGGTCGCACCTCCCACTGTCTCCCCAAAACACAGATCAAATTCCCCAACATCCCCAAGCATGTCCCACTCTCGCATAGCCACATAAGCTAATGAGTCATGAGATCTCCTACTAAGTGCATCAGCTACAACATTTGCCTTCCCCAGATGGTACTGCAAATCAAAGTCGTAGTCTCCCAACAATTCCATCCATAGTCTCTGGCAAACATTCAGGTCTTTCTGTGAAAACAAGTATTTCAAGCTCTTGTGATCAGAGAAAATCTCAAAATGCTCACCATATAAATAATGTCGCCATGTCTTCAAGGCGAAGACCACACCTACCAACTCCATATCATGAGTCGGGTAATTCCTCACGTGTGTCTTCAGCTGTCGCGAGCCATAGGCTACAACCTTGCCTCCATGCATCAACACACAGCCCAAACCATCAAGTGATACGTCACAATACACAGTATATCCCATACCTCGCTCTAGAATTATCAAAACTGGTGTATTGGTCAATATCCTCTTCAGCTCCTGGAAAGATGACTCATAAGACTCGGTCCATACAAACGTGACTCCCATCCGTGTCAAATGCGTCATCGGTGCTGCAAGCCTAGAGAAGTCTTGCACAAACCACTGGTAATAACTCGCTAGACCCAAAAAACTACGGATCTAAAAAATATTCCTCAGTCGCTGCCAATCCATCACTGCATCAGTATTCGTCAAATCCACTGATACCTCATCCTTCGACACCAGGTGTCCAAGGAATCTCACCTTCGTCATCCAAAACTCGCACTTCTCGAACTTCGCATATAAGCGATGTTCTCTCAAAAGTTGCAAAACAACATGTAGATGCTCCTCATGCATCTCCCTCGTGCGTGAATATACCAAAATGTCATCCACGAACACGAACACGAACACGACCACAAAACTATCTAAGGGTGGAAGATACGGTTCATTAGACCCATAAATGTAGCTGGAGCGTTCGTCAAACCGAACAGCATAACCAGAAACTCGTAGTGACCATAGCGAGTTCAGAAAGCGGTCTTTGCTATGTCCTCGTCCCTGATCCTCAGCTGATGATACCCTGACCTCAAGTCAATCTTAGAAAAGCAACGGAACCCCCTCAACTGATCAAACAAGTCGTCAATCCTCGGGATCGGATACTTGTTCTTCACCATCACCTGGTTTAACTTCCGGTAATCTATACACAATTGCAATGAACCATCCTTCTTCTTTGCAAAGAGAGCTGGAGCTCCCCACGACGATGTAGTGGGCCGCACAAACCCCTTATCTAGCAACTCCTGCAACTGCACCTTGAGTTCTTGCAACTCAGTCGGTGCAAAAGGGTACGATGGTATAGAGATAGGAGCAGTTCCCGAAACAAGATCAATCGAGAACTCCACATCTCGGCTCGGTGGAAACTCAAACAAATCATCCGAAAAGACATCTGGGTAATCACACACCACCTGGGGCAACATCCCCCGAACCCCAACCGGCTCATCTAACCTAAGCGCAGAAAAGAGAAAACCCAGATCTCCTTGAACCCGGGTGACCCCTGGCATAGATATCAGGCCCTCATCCCGATCACCCACAAAGTAAAAGAAGTCATCCTCCGGCGTACAGAACGACACTCTCCGTCACTCGTAATCTATAAAGGCACAGTAGGTGGTCAGCCAGTCCATCCCTAAGATGACATCAAACGTGGTCATGTCTAGAATGATAAAATCAAACTCTAAACAACGACCAGCGACCCCCGGCGCGAAGGATCTACAGACAAAGCTCAACGTCACATTCCCACTAACTGGGGTCTCCACGCACAATGTACTACCCAACCAGTCCATTTCCAACCCCATAGAAGATATAAATGCAGATGATATAAATGAATGTGATGCTCCGATGTCAATGAGAACACTGGCCCATGATCTAAAGACTAGAAGAGTACCTCTGATCATGGCTGGTGTAACAGCAGCATCAAACACCACTGGTGCTTTAGAAGCACTGCGATCAGTAAGAACATAGGCCCTAGCCTACTATAGTATGGTCTATCCACCATAACTCTGACTCGATGTCTGCTTCACCGACTGAGCTGACGTACTGCCCTTTGCAAACCTAAACATCTAAGCCCTAGGTTGCTACGGAGCCTATCGCCTCTGTACTGATGAAGCAACTGGTGCTCCTATCGCACCCTGAACATTTCCCTCTCTGGGACAGAGTCTGCGGATATTCCCGGGCTGACCACACCCAAAACAGATAGGTGGGTCTCTCACTTGAGACTGAACGGGCACTGAACTCTGAGACTGGCCCTTTTGCGGGAACTCAACCGAACAATGTCCCGGCTGTCGAGGCCACAAAAAGTGTAGGTGCAGACGACTGCGGCTGAGATGATCCAACAAAACGAGAACTAGGTCCAGACGACCTCTAGCACTTACCCATGCGCCCCTGGAACTGTGCATCTCCACTGCCTTTCTGGCTCCCGCTCTCTCTAATCCTGCGGCTATCAGCCAATAAGTTCTCAACTCGGATAGCAGATTCCACCAGCTTGATGTACACTTCCACATCCAGAGCTGCAACCCTATCCTTAATAGCAGGTTGAAGTCTCCTCTCAAACCTCTGAGTGCGCAACTCCTCTGTAGATACCATCTCAGGTGCGAACTGCGACAGATTCGCAAACTTGGCCTCACACTGGACCACAGACAAGTTCCCCTGAACAAGGGAGAGGAACTCCTCTCGGTAAGTATCTCTCGAAGATATCGGGAAATACTTCTCCAAGAAGACTCTCGTGAAAGCAGCCCACGTTTCATCCACAGTGGTCTTGGCAAACTTCCACCACTCTCTAGCATCTTTCCGCAGTTGGAACGCTGCCAACTTTATACGCAAAACATCCTCCTCAATATCCAGAGTGTCAAAGATAGAAGTGGTCACTTCTAACCACTTAGTAGCCACCTTGGGGTCCGGCTCCCCAAAAAAGGTCGGAGGATCCAACCGCCAGAACTCCCGCATGGCCACAGAAGCCCTCAGCTCAGGAACCCTCACACTAGCCCTGGTGGCTTCTGCCATAGCTCGCATAGTAGTTAACATATCAAGGACTACATCAACGCCGCCAACATTAGTACCGCCCACTTGTTCCTATGGGGCAGGAATATTCCTTTCCTCTGGAACCTAAACATAGGCACGTCCTCGGCCACGGCTCCGTCCCCGCACTCCCCGCGTGGACATAATTCTATAGGAATCAATATAAATGGGATAAGTTTTCCTACAACATGTTACTACGTAACATAAACATATGATCATGCTATCACATAGCCACATAAGATTATACAGACACGTCTCATATACCGAGGAGAACTAACAAGACAGACTCGTCAATTTGGATAACGTATTTAGATTCCTTGCTAGAATACACGTCGGCCAAACGCGCTTCTAACTTGGCTTCAAAACATGTTAAACCAAACGTCCGAAGACAAGACTCACCAATCTTGAGATTCAACTTGCATACCCTCATATTCGAAACTGTCATGCTCAGAAAGTTGTTAACATGTTATAAACCAACGTTTAAACACATGCAAGAAAGCATAAATAATCAACCTCACCAGGTGATAAACCCCTTTTTCCATGGCTCTTAAGTATTCAAACCCAGAGCTCTAATACCAAGTTGTCACGCCCCAAAATCCAGGGTCACGTGAAAATCTACCAAACATCCAATTTATATGAAAAGATAGGTTTTTATATATTAGAATCCGCCAGTTGAAACCAATGGAAAACCCAACAAAAGATATCTCTCATAAACAGAAAAGACATACAGTTCAACATGCATACAATATATCGCCTTATGGCGTACAAAACCTGCCTTCAGGAATAAGCAAACCAAAAGAAGGAAAACTGTAAAAGTATTCTGCCACCGCGGGCACCACCAAGCTATACCTCATCCGCATCATCACCTGAAAATGATTTTTATAAAAAATTCCTACCCGTGAGTCGAAGCCCAATAGAAACAGATAATAAGCTGTAAAGCAGGAATATGCAATCATATGGTACGAGCGAACTCAACCACAAAACCAAAATAGGTTTTCCACAACCACAAAACCTTAACAGGTTTTCCATCCAAAACACTCAAGTTTTCCCATTAGATCACACAAGTCACCCAAAACAGTTTTATTAACATAAATCCCTGTTTTCATCCTTAAAATCATGTGATGTAAAAGTTGCAAATAACCAATCACAGTTAAGAAAAAATAGTAATCATAACATCGTTTTTCTCGCAGAATGTACCATCGCGGAATAAGAAGAATAAAATCCGATATACTGACTCTATCACCAGGGGACGGAGGTCACAACTATAGACTCATGTTCAGGATCTAGCCCCTAGATATCGTGGGATCGCCTAGATACACACAGATTCTATACGGAGCACCATGAACGTACCACTCAATTTATGGGTTACGACCCCGAGGGAGCTGAGCACCCATCCACCTCAGTTTATGGGGATTAACCCGAAGGACCTGAGTACCTACTCTGCGCACGTACACGTCATCTCGGTACATCTAGATAGTCTTCTAAAAATATTTCTCAAATTTGTACATTATACATGTACATAGATCCATCCATCACCAGGAGATCAAAACAAAATATATTTAAAATGTTTTCCCCAAAAGCAGTTATACAATGCATGTATAAGTATGAGATCCAATCCATGAAACCTTGGAGATGAAACTAAAACATGTAAAAACATACACATTTTATGAAAATGTTTTGGGAAGCGAGACTCAACCCCAAGGGTTAGCTCCAAACCTCCAATAAACACATTTTTCATCAAAACCGCTCCTTTTTCTCAAAAGAAACCCAACCTTTTTCCCAAAAGAACCACCAAAAAGCCGAAGCAAACAGCCACCATTTCAGTCGGCTAGACTCCTCCCCAGTCGACTTAAAAACCTTCTGCAAACAGCCACCATTTCAGTCGACTAACCCATCGAGTCCAATCGACTAAACCTCCCAACTCAAGATCCAGTCGACTGAACTTGCCCAGAAAACATTTTTAGCTACGATTTTGTGATTTCAAATCTCAAATCAAGTCTCCAAACTCCTATTTTTGATATCCACAAGCACACCCTTGCTTAGGACTATTACAAAACCTCAAAAGAAACATCCAACACCCGATTTCATCCAACCGAAACGCCGAAAAGAGTTTTAAAATCAAAAACCCTAACTTTAAAACAAAGATGATTTTCATGCGATTTACACGGTGAAAACACATAAGATTACATATATAACCCTTATACAGCAGTAGAATCTGAGATCCTACCTTGTTGGGTCAAAAACCCGATGCCTTGATCTACGTGCAAATCCCAGCTTTGTCGAAATCAAAATCCGTCTGGATGGATGCGTAGACCACGATGCCAATATCAAGGATCCACTGTTGGATCGTTGAAAACTAAGCCCCGAGGCCCCGAGAAGCTAGAGAGAAGGTAGAGAGAAAAATGAGAAAACTTAGGAGTTAAGTTTTGAAAATATCTAACTCCCGATATTTATAGGCCTCCAAAATATCTTTTTTTTTTTGAATTTTTGAAATTCGCCCAGAAACTCCCTACAACCCCGGGAAGCAACACCGCAAGCTCAGATTAACCAAAATAGGCATCGAAACACATGTGTGTGCATATTAAAAAAAAAATACTAAAACATGTCTAAAAACATGGAATATGCATATAAATAAAAAAGGAACGGTACAGGGTCTCACAGGCTGATTTCTCCTCTTTAGTTTCCTTAGGCTTGAATTGCTTGTCCCAGACTTTCTTTATCTAGGTGAGATGTTCTTCCAATTTCCTAGAGTTTTGTTGCATAGTCAAAACTACACCTTCATCACATTCCTTTCGGACTTGTTAAAGAATCTGAAGGTTGGCATCTACAATGGCTTCAAGATTCTTCTTCATCTTTTTGCTGAGAGACCTGCCAGCATCATAGGCACTCTCGGCGTCCATGCATAGAATACGAGTGGTCTTTTCTAGATCAGTAACTGAGGAAAAAATGTACGATACTTTACAACCAATGTCATAAAGGTTTGTATCAACCTTCTCTCGAAGGGTTGAGAGAGAAGATGTCACACCCTTAACAAGGGTGACAAGTTCAGCACATTACTGGGAAGATGGAACATCATAAGGAGCAAAGAAAGAACTAGTAACAAGGGAAGGAGGAGGAACAGATGAGGAAGAGGGACCAAGAATGTCAGATCTGGTGTAAGAGGGAACAGGGGATGAGGAATCAAAGGGAATGAGAGAATTTGCAAGACCAGAGGATGGGAGAAGAGGAGTCCTACTGGATGATGGTTCGGGAGGAGAGGGGGAGGCAACACTACCACGACGAGTGGTTTACACACCATCAACCAATAAAATCTGCATATGTTTCAAAGTAGATTTACCATACAGGTCGTGTTTTGAAAAGTGGATGCCTTTTTCAGAGGAGAGATCAACACCAAAGTGTTAGAAGACCTTGGTTAGGTACATAGCATGGGAAAGAGATGAGTTATTCTTTGAGTGTGACTAGATCATGTCAAGGATAAAAAGATGGCCAAGATTAAGTTTTCAGGCCTCTAGGATGCCAATATGACAAAAACATGCATAAAAGAAACACCCCCAAATTTTTTAGACTGGGGAACAAAATGTGGTTAACAAAATGTTACAAAATTTGCATCTTTGGTTTCAAGAAGTTAACCTCAAGGGGCTTGGTTGGGTCCACTTCATCAACAGCAAAAATCTATTTCACTGCATCGTGAAAGAAGAAACCTTCGATGGTTTTCCTTTTTGGATTACAGGGAATAAAGTTGTCCCTCATGGAGACTGAGAATTTTATTTAAAAGCTTGGGGGTCAAAACAATATCTTTACCATTCACCTAAGTAGTGATGGTAGTGATCGAAGGGTCAGAGACTTTAAAATGTGTGTAAAAGAGTTTAACGAGAGTGGGGTAATGGTGGTCTCGAATTTGAACTAAACCCATCTAACCGAGGTTGGTGAACTACTCAAAGAATTTTATTTCTATAGAATCAAAGAACATGAAATTAATAGAGCGTCCAGAGATTACCTTGCGATTTGTAAAGGTTGTGAAGTACAAATTCTTGTACTTGGAGTACTGAAATTTGAGAGATGGGTCGATTCCAGTGACGGTTAACGGTTCTTCTTTGCTCATCTTTGATTTCTTTTGCTTCGCCGCTCTAGGATTGATGCTTCATCGGCGAGGCATTTACTACCCTTGCCCATCGTCCTCGGTGGCGTTGTCAGAGAGATTGAAAGAGAAATAGAGGGAGCGAAGATGAGGAGTCAACACTAGGGTTAAGGGAATAATAGAGAGGTTGAAGAATGAGAGAGGAGACAAGCAGTTTCTGTGGAAATTGAAGAGTTTGAGTGCGAAAGAAAGAAAACCGCCTATATATAAACTCTATTAAATATATTGACACAAATTACATTGGAGTCGACACTTTTCACAGGACACTATGGGTGTTCAAAGACTAAAATTGTGTCGACACATGTTAACATGGTGTCGACACTTTCGGTTCATTGAATCGACACTCCTCGCAAACGAGTCAACACAAAATTTACCAAGAGCGAGAATTTGAATTGTG
Source organism: Heliamphora exappendiculata (assembly GCA_034768845.1). NCBI lineage: Eukaryota > Viridiplantae > Streptophyta > Magnoliopsida > Ericales > Sarraceniaceae > Heliamphora > Heliamphora exappendiculata. The sequence continues at coordinate 19,524 of JAOTRH010219451.1, forward strand.
TCAACATTATATAGCTGGGGTCGACACTTTTATCAAAAGATGTTGATACTAAATAGCATTTGTTTCAACACTTTCACACGTGTTGACACCTTTTTAGCATTGTGTCGACACCTTTCACACATCAAAATAAAAGCATGAAAAGCATTGAACAAACATTGAACAAGCATTGTTAGTATGACATTTACGCATCAATTTGGAGCACATAGCATACTAAGTTCTCATTTGATACGACATAGTCTTTCTTTATTTAAAAGTTTGGTGAATATATTAGCAAGTTGGTGGTCTATGCCTACAAATTCAAGTTCTATGTTATCTTTTTGAATATGATCTCTAGTAAAATGATGTGTTATCTCAATATGCTTTGTTCTGAAGTGTTGTATAGGGTTCTTGGATATGTTAATGGTACTAGTGTTGTCACATTTAATAGAAATATGATCGAGATATACACCATAGTCTTCTAATTGTTGTTTCATCTATAGAACTTGTACACAACAGCTACCAGCTGCAATCTACTCAGCCACAGCTGTAGATAAGGCTACTAAGTCATGTTTTTCTTGCTAAACCATGATATTAAAGAGTGTTCTAAGAATTAACATGCTTCACTTGTACTCTTCTTATCAATTTTATACCCGACAAAATTTGCATCAGAATAGCCAAATAACTCGAAGGCTATTCCTTTAGGATAGAATAATTCTAGATTTTATATATATAAGAGGTATATAAAGATGCGCTTAATAGTAGTCACATGCATACGCTAAACATGATGTCAGGTTTACTAGTAGTTAAATAAATTAGAGATCCAATGATACCTCTATATCTCTTTTCTTCTACTGCTTTACCATTTTCATCATTGTCAAGCTTTGTTGAAGGGCACATTGGAGTTCCCATTAATTTTTCACTTTGCATATCAAACCTCTTCAAAAAAATCTCTTGTATACTTGGTTCCTTCTTGTGATTGTTTGATTTAAAGTATAAGGAAGTAGTTTAACTCACCCATCATACTCATTTCAAACCCTCCCTACATGCACTTAGCAAATTCCTTGCAAAGAGATTCATTAGTTAAGCCAAAAATAATATCATCTACATATATTTAGATAACAAGTATATATTTTTCTTGAGACTTGATGAAAAGAATAGTATCAATTTTTTCTCTTGAAAACTCATTTTCAATCAAGAATTTACTAAGTCTTTCATACCAAGCTCTTAGTACTTCTTTCAAACCATAAAGAGTTTTAGTAAGTTCGTAAACATGAATTGAAAAATCAAAATTTTCAAAGCCAGAAGATTGTTTCACAAAAACTTCCTCAGAAATAAAATCATTTAGAAATGCACTTTGACATCTATTTGATAATGTTTGAGATTTTTAAAGCATGCAAAAGTAAGCAGCATCCTAATGGCTTCAAGCCTAGCTATAGGAGCAAAAGTTTCATTAAAATCAATACCTTCTTTTTTATTGTAACCTTGGGCTACCAATCGAATTTTGTTCCTAAGAACTACTCCATCCTCGTCAATTTTATTTCTATGAATCTATTTTGTGCCAATGAGAGACTGTTCCTTAGATCTTGGGATTAAAATTCAAACCTTGTTTCTCTCAAATTGATTTAGCTCTTCTTGCATTACCAATATTTAAAATTTATCATTTTTAGCTTTATCAAAATATTTTAGTTCAGTTTGAAAAAAGAATGCTAAATTACCAAAAATATTATGTAGAGATGATCTAGTTTTAATACCTTGAGATGGGTCACCAATGATAAAGTCTTTTGGATGACCATGAGCATACCTCTATTCCTTAGGTAAATTTGAATTTCTTTGATTTGAAGGTCCAGCAGCCTGTTGGACTTTATCTTGCTGCAAGCTTGTAGCTTCCTTATGCTTTGGCTCTTCTTAGTCTTTGATAAAGATGTCTTTAATACTTTTTTTCATATCAATCAAGTTATCTTTACAAAATTCCTTGAAAGAACTGAAGTTAGCTTCATTAAATAGAACATGAACAAATTTTTAAACAACTAAGGTCCTTTTGTTAAAAATTCTATAAGCTTTAGTTGATATAAAATATCCTAAAAAATTACATTCATTAGATTTAGCATCAAACTTGTCCAAAAGTTTTTTGTTGTTATTCAAAAAAAAAACACTTGCACCCAAAGACATGAAAATAACCGATGTTAAGTTTTCTTTCATTCCATAGCTCATATAGAATTTTCTGAAGAGAAACTCAAATCATGGCTCTATTAAGATATAACTAATTGTGTTAACAGCCTCGGCCCAAAAGTATATTGGCAGATTATTTTCACATAGCATGATTTTAGTCATTTCTTCTAAAGTCCTATTCTTTCTCTCAATAACATCATTTTGTTAAGGGGTTCTAAGAGTAGAGAAGGTATGGTCTACACCACTTTCATCATAAACCTTTTAAAACCTTTTTTATTTTGAATTTTTTGATACAATTTTGAAAAAATGGCAAAAGTTTCATTCTTATGGGCTAAGAAAAGCTCCTAAGTGTATCTAAAAAAATCATCAACAACAACAAATGCATTGTTAGGGTTGGTATACTAAAAATCATATTTTTAGTATTTTATTTTATTTTAATAAAGTTAATTTTTTATTTTATGAAAATCTTAATGAGCAATGTATAGATATCATTTTTTTAATGTTATACGTGGATGTCCTTTATTCTGTACAATATTTAATCTAGTGTGTAGAGTACAGTTTGCACACAGAAGATCAGATTTTAAGTTCTTACAAAATATAAGTTAATTGTTCACTGTTTAGATGAAAATAGACATACTATCGGTACGATAGTAGCACATAGTTTTAGTAGGCCTGTTTTGATTATAGAAAATAGATAATAGTGTCGTCTATTATTTCGATTGTTTGTGCTAGTATACTATGTGTGTATTGAACGGGACACATTGGGATAGTTAATTTTATATTGACTATATAAATTAATTTATACCTCAAGATTATTATGAATAATGCTTATGCTCTTAATCTTGAAATAATTATTGGTTTGCGTATATTTAATATTTATTATTTTGATTCATTAGAGGATGCGATCTTATATGGGTCTATAGTTTTGGTGAGTTGTATAGCGGTATTATTTATATGGTGAATATTAATTATTGACGGAATTCACGTCCTGAAAGATCGAGATTGACGATACCCCTTAAGGAAGGTTATAAGTTTTGACAAGACTAAACCCTACAGGGGGATTTGATTATTCGGGGGTCAAATAAGTTAAGCGGAGGGGTTTAAAAAATTTTAAGATGTCGATTAAATTAAATTATCAGTAATTAAATTTAATTTGCGGGTATTAAAAATCTTAACGTGAAGAGAAATAGTAAGCACTTAATAACAGGAGCTTAATGTAAGAAGGTTTTGAGATTATAGCTTAAAGTACAATTATAGTTATTTAGTGTTGTGAATTGTAATTCAATATTTTATAAAAATTACAGAAACCACTGTAAGATTTTCATAATTACAGATACTGCTATGAGGTTTTCTTACTTGCGAAAACTGCTGATGAGTATCTGTGTTCCACTGGAAGTCTTAGTCATAATTACTCCACAGGTCCTTACTGTAGCCCTATAAATATGCGGGTACGCTGAACCAGTTTCATCACTTATCTTCAAGACTAAAACTGTCCAGGTTCTGCCGGTACGAGTTCTCAAAGGATTATAGCCCGTACTATATCTAATAATCACATAAGAAAATACATTAGAAGGTCTAATAGAAGCTTTAACTCGGAATCAAAATCGTAGTTGAAGATTTGACCGGTAAAAGGTATTTTTCTAAATTAACTTTTGTTGCACGGGTTTTAATTTTAATTGTTCGACATCAAAAGTTTTATTTGAAACCCGTTTTGGTGTTTGCTCGTCCACTTATTTTTAACCAAAAATCATTTACAAAACAATACTCTTTGCAGTTTTGCCTCCAACAATTGTTATTAGAGTCGTTTTGTTTTTTGTTTACGGTTATCGGGCCCTGGTAGTTTTAGAACTGTGCTAACTTGATTTTACAGACGTTATAATCCTGATTTTATGATCATCATATTGTTATTCATGGTTAATTAAATGGGTTTGTATGATGTTTATTATTTTTAATCACGGGGGTTAACCGTGATAGATTATATTTTTTCTATAATCGAATGTGAGCTTTCGAGATATAGGTATCGATGTAATAGCTAATTTTATATTTTTAAATATCTATTTTGATTATTTAAGAATAGGTTGAATATCCAAGAACACAAAGAACATGCGGCGGCACCAACGATGGTTTCGAGAGGTTTAGGCCACGGATCGCGGTGGTTTGTTCACAGTTTTTTGACTTATTTTCTAGTTGCTTTTTCTGCATATTTTAGGCTTAAAAACAGCATTAACAACTGTCCCAAAAACACAAAAAAACTGCATAAAAAATAGGCCGTCGGCAGCACCACCGGCGGTGGTTTGGGGCCATTTTTCATGAGTTTTTTTAATATTTTTGAGACTGTTTTTGAACAAATTTTTTGGCATAAAAAGTAGTAAAATATCACTGAAAAATAGTCCCAAAAGTGGAAAAAAAAGGCCAAATAGTGGAGGAAAAACCAAGTAGCAGTGGCCACAGCTTTCAGGGCTATTTTTTTGGGCTTCTTCGAAATGTTTTCGAGGTGTTCTTCGAAGCAACAGGTTGCTGGATATTTGAGCTACTTTTCAAAAAAAAGGACACAAAAAGACCATCAAAGAAATCCTAAACGGTTCACTATTTGGGGTGGCGTCGCAGCTTGGGCAGCGGCAATGGTTCGGGCGATTTTCTCGGTCGTTTTCGAGTAGATTTTTGACAGTCGGTATAAAAAGCGTAAAAAATAGAGCACCGAGGTGACAGCAAAAGCCGCTTGAAGGTGGCGGCACAAGGCAGCGCCAGCGATGGCTGGTGGCCGGTGGTGGTTCTACTATCCCGAGCTATTTTGATTGATTATTCTGATATATTTTGATACTTATACGATATATTTATATACATCAGAGTGTATCAAGAAATCCAGATGTAATCAGAATACAAGGATCTGACTAGAAAGAGGAATGGTGTAGCTTATCGTCAATTGGAGTATGAAACTCACGAGAGTTTCTATTCGATCATAAAATCAGAATATATGCATATCGTGTTTATACATATATGAACTGCGTAGATATTGCATATCTATTTTATATATTCTGTTAATTTAATTATTTCAAAAATTCGATATTAATTAAAATATTTTGTAATAAAAAACAAAATTAAGTTTTTTATAATTAATAGTTTTTAATTAAATAAAAAAAACTTTAGATATTTTATTTTTTACAAAATATCATGTTTAAGATGATTTTTCATAAAATCGGATATCTTGAAAAAACGTAAAAATTAATTTTAAATTTTAAATTAATTAAATAGAAAAAATATTTAATCGAAATAAATTATTATTTTTCGAAAATATGGAACAAAAAATAAAATAAATAAATACTTTTAATCACTACCTTAGCTAAAAAGCTGAAGAAAAAATTGTGCATTTATTAAATTTTATTTGTTGCGCATTAAAACACGAAAAGACGATTTGGTAAATCGAAATCTTTGAAATCGTGTATACGGAAAGATATTTGATTCTTTCATATCAAGTGGTTTCGAAATTAATAAATTTATTTTAATTAATTAATTTTTTAGAACCTGAAAAAATATTTTAAAAATATAAGTGGGAGAAAATTTATTCACAGATAAATTCCGCGATCTCCATCACCAGTTTATAGGCGATATAATTAATTCTACGTATTTACAGTAAGGCCTTTCTCCCCATCGGACAGATTAATTGTCAGTACAAACCTCATTTAGGGATAATTATAGATAATTGTTAGTGTGGATCACTTCTCCATCTAAATGGTTCATTGCGGAGTGATTGATTTAGAATTAGGTAATAGTTAATACTTAATTATATATAATAGTATCATTTCTATTTGAGTCACTGTTATTATATACTGGACCAAAACTATATCAGCTATTTAATTTAACTTGGTAGGGTCAGTTGCCTAGATAATAAAATTGATAAGAATTGACATGTCTGGACAAACGATGGATAGTGGACGTCCTCCCATCGAGACATGCTATTTACAGGATACCAGGTTGCTGGCGAATTTCTTTTAAAATGGTAGAGAAAACTAAATTAAAATAAATTTAAAGTTTTACTCATCATAATTAACGGTATTTTAATTATGTGATTCTCATGAATAAAATGATTTTCAGTTCACTCACGGCTATACTCAAAGATAACAAACTAACGGGACTAAATTTTATTGACTGAAAATGTAACTTGGATATAGTTTTAACTACCAATGGTATTCTTTCAATACTAGAAAATGTGTTTGTTTCAGAAAAAGGTTCTTCTTCTGAGCCGAAGACATAAAGAAAAAAATGGTTCAGAAACAGGGAGACACGATTTTTAAAGTAGTTAGTAGGCCACAGACTAGTGTGAAAAAGCTGAAAGATAGATATTTTCACTACAATCAGATACGGCACTGAAACAAGCTATAACTAATATTTTTTAGAAGGCAGAACAAACAGGGTAATTTTTGTTCACTAGCTATGGAAACATGTTTAGCGGTGCTAATTACCGAAACCTAGTGTGTAGATTCGAAAGCTACTTATCATGTTTGTAATTCATTACAGGACTTCTAAAAAATTCAATAGTTAGTGATGGAGAGATTTACCTACATATGGGCAATAATACAAAGGTAATAGCAGTTGCAGTAAGAGATGTCACTCTCAACTTTAGTGGAAATAGGATTTTAATATTGAGATATTGTCTTTATGTACCTTCCATTAGAAAAAACTTAGTTTTCGTTTCTAGATTGGTTAAAGATAGATATTTATTTTATTTTAATAACTCTATGGTTATTAAAGATAATAAACGGGTTATCTATTCTGGTACATTGGTAGATGATCTTTATGTTATTACTCTAATCTCTTTTACACTACAACTAACTAAATTAAATAACACATCTAATTTACCATATAAGATAAAGTTTCCCTCTTTAATGAACTAAACATTTCTTTAGCACTTATGCTTGGGTCATATTAATCTAAAAAGGATAAATAGACTGGTAGCAGATGGACCTTTCAGTTCATTGAAAGTGGAGGCACTTTTAGTCTATGCTCCTACTTAGAAGGTAAGATGACTAAGAGGCCCTTTTCAGCCAAATGCTATAGAGCTAAAGAACCGTTGGAACTCGTTCATTCTGACGTGTGTGGCCATATGACAATCTGGGCCAGAGGTGGCTTTGAGTACTTTTTCAGTTTCATTGATGACTACTCAAGGTATGGATATAGTTACTTGATGCACCGTAAGTTTGAATGTTTTGAGAAATTTAAAAAATTTAAGGCGATGGGGAGAAGCGTCTGGATAAAAGTATCAAATCACTACAATCCGACCATGGTGGAAAATACCTCTTTGGAGAGTTTAAGAATTACTTGTTATCAGAAGGGATTATATTCCAGTTGACTGTACCTGACACTCCACAGCAGAATGATGTAGCAGAAAGAAGGAATATGACTCTTATGGAGTTGGTAAGGTCCATAATGAGTTATTCAAGATTATTCGATTCGTTTTGGGAACTCGCTTTAGAGACAGCAGCTTACATGCTGAACTAGATATCTTTTAAGTCAGTACCTTCTAGTCTCACATAATTTTAGACCGGGCGTAAACCTAGTCTGAAACACATTCGAATTTGGGGGTATCCAGCACATATGCTAAAAGGGAACGCGGATAAGTTGGAACCGATGATAGAAGTCTGTTTCTTTATGGGATATCCCAAGGTAATGAAAGGTGGACTATTTTATAATTCTAAGGATCAAAAGGTCATTGTTAGCACTAATGCCCGATTCTTGAAAGATGATTATATTATGGACTACAGGCCTAAAAGCAACATTGTTCTAGAAGAACTGAGAGAAAACACCAATAGAACGGAAGAGGAATCACAAGTCACTGATATCCCATTACTTCGTCGTAATAGAAAGATTATCGGAATGGGTGCAAATCATGAACAGGGTGCTGATGCACAGGGTTCAAATTCTGCACAACCTGTTACTGCTAGTACACAGGCACAGGTAGTACATCATTGTAGTGGGAGGGTTATTCATCAACCTGATGGGTATATATTCTTGGAAGAGTCTTTCGATAAGATCTCAGCAGAACTAGATACCGAGCCATGTAACTATAATGAAGCACTTCAGGACAAAGATGCAGAACTTTAGCAAAGAGCTATGAATTCAGGGATGAAATCTATGTATTATAATCAGGTCTGAAAATTTGTAGAAACAGCCGAAAGGATAAACCTATTGGATGTAAATAGATATACAAGAGGAAGAAATGAGCATATGAAAAGGTTGAAACCTTCAGAGATAGGCTTGTTGCAAAAGGGTTCACTCAAAAAGAATAGATTGATTATGACAAAACTTTTTCGCTCGTAGCCATGCTTAAGTCTATCCGAATTCTCTTATCCGTTGCTTCTCATTTCGATTAAGAAATCTGGCAAATCTATATGATACAACCAAACAGATTCATTATAAAGGGGTAGGAGCACATGTTGTGCAATTTTAAGAGATCTATTTATGGACTTAAGCAGATATTAAGGTCTCGAAACACTTGATTTGATCAAGCCATAAAATCTTATGGTTTTGATCAGAGTTTGGATGAATCTTGTGTGTACAAGAAGCGTGACGGAAGCGTGGTGATCTTCTTAATACTTTATGTAGACGATATATTGCTTATCGAAAATAATGTGGGGGCAATATCTACGGTTAAAACATGGTTATCTGAGCAGTTCGATATGGAAAACTTGAGAAAAACCAGTTACATCCTTGAGATTAAGCATGTGCAAGATCGAAAGCAAAAGATGTTGGGCTTATAACATGAGCAAAGTATATCGATGATTTCTTTGCTCATTTTAGCATGCAGGACTTTAAAAAAGGGTTTATTCCTTTCAGGCATGGAATCACTCTATCCAAGGATCAGTGTCCTAAGACACCGGATGAGATAGAGAAGATGAACACAGTTCCTTATGCTTCAGTAGTAGGAAGCCTTATGTATGCTATGCTTTGCATTAGACCCAACATCTGCTTTACCGCTGGCATGGTTAGCAGATATCAATCTAACACAGGACATGAGCATTGGACTGCGGTAAAAAAAATATAATCAAATACCTGAAAAGAAATAAGGATTATATGTTGGTTTATCAGGCAGACAGTCTAGTACCTTTAGGGTACACAGACTCATATTTTCAGTCAGATATAGAGCTTACATTAGAAAACAACCTTACAGATACTTTACAAAGAGCTTACCGGCTAAGCCTTTTGATAGTCATGTAGAGAGAATGTGAGTCAGATATATGGTATCATATTTTGAGTATAAGTGGGAGATTGTTAGAATTTGTGTACTAAAAATTATGTTTTTAATATTTAATTTTATTTTAATAAAATTAATTTTTTATTTTATGAGAATATTTATGAGTAATGTATATGTATCATTTCTTTAATGTTATGCATGGATGTCAGATATTCTATATAGTATTTAATCTGGTGTGTAGAGTACGATTTGCACACAGAAGATCAGATTTTAGGTTCTTACTGAATATAAGATTTATGTTCACAGTTTAGATGGAAATGAACATACCATCAGTACGACTGTGGCACAGAGTTTTAGTAGGCCTATCTTAGTTACAGGAATCAGATAATAACGTCATCTATTGTTCCGACTATTTGTGCCAGTACACTTTGTATGTATTAAGCGGGACATTTAGGGTAATTAATTTTATACTGACTATATAAATTAATTCACACCCCAAGATTATTATGAATAGTGCTTATCATCTTAATCCTATAATAATTATTGATTTGTAGATATTAAATATTCATTGTTTTGATTCATTTATGGATACGATCTTACATGGATCTACATTCTCGATGAGTTGGATAGCAATATTATTTATATAATAAATATTAATTATTGACAAAATTTACGTCCCAAAAGATCGAGATTAATGATACCCTCTTAAGAAAACTTTTAAGTTTTGACCGGGCTAAATCCTACAGGTGGATTTGATTATTCGGCAGTTAAATCAATTAAGCAGAAGAGTTTGAGGAATATTAAGATGCCGATTAAATTAAATTATCAGTAATTAAATTTAGGGTAAATTACACTGACCTCCCCTGAAGTTTCGATCAAATACAATCAGCCCCATCTTTTTGAACAAATTACACTAACACCCCTTACAGAGTAAAATATTGTTATACACACCCATTAGCAGTTAACGCCGTTAGGGTTTCGTTTGTCTCATTAAATTTGTTCTAATTTTGCCCCTTGGCATCAAATATGTTTCTTTCTTCTTCTTTTTTTTATATAAAGTTTATAAACCAATAATTCTTTGGTTTGAATTTGTAACAGTAATTTACCGGCGATCGAAGCCATTCACTAGCAGCGTTAGGTCGTCAAAAGGGTAGTGAATGTTGTCGATCGAAAAATAATTTATATTTTATAATTTATTGTGAGTGTAATAACTCAAAAACAAAAAGAAAAGAATGAAAGGAAGAGGAAGAACAGGTGCCGCTACCCTCTCGTCAACGCCGACCCACGCCGTCGTAGCCCCCCACAGTTGTCGGTTACCTATTCTCCCGTGGTGTGGAGGAGGAGAGAGAAGGAGAAAATGGGAGAGTGAGAAAGATTATCGAGAGAGAGAGAGGAAAACAGCGGTAGTGAAAGAGATTACCAAAACAGAGAGAGAGAGAGAGAGAGAGAGAGAGAGAGAGATGAGCGACGGACGATCCTGGACGGCGGCAGAGGAGTCGCCGGCACCAGCGGTGGAACGAGAGAGAGAGAGAGAGAGAGATGAACAGCGGACGATCCTGGACGGCAGCGGAGGAGTCGCCGGCACCAGCGATGAAACGAGAGAGAGAGAGATGAACGGCGGACGATCCTAGACGGCAACAGAGGAGTCGTCGGTACCGGCAGTAGAATGAGAGAGAGAGAGAGGGAGAGAGAGAGAGAGAGAGATGAGCGACGGATGGTCCTGGACTGCAGCGAAAGAGTCACCGGCACAGGCGGTGGAACGAGAGAGAGAGAGAGAGAGAGAGAGAGAGAGAGAGAGAGATGAGTGACGAACGATCCTGGACGGTGGTAGAGGAGTGGCCGGCACCGGTGGTGGAACAAGAGAGAGAGAGATGAGATTTGGGGAGGGGGATTGCACTGCTTCAACTTCCTCAGTTTAGTTTTTTTCTTTTTAACCCTAATACGAATTAATGCTTGGGGGTAAATTCGTCTTTTCATCAATTTCTTTAACAGCGTTAACTACTAAAGGGTGTCAGTATAATTTGTCAAAAAATGTGGGGTTGACTGTATTTGACCGAAACCCCATGAGAGGTCAATGTAATTTACCCTTAAATTTAATTGGCCGGTATCGAGAATCATAACGTTGAGAGAAATGCTAAGCATTTAGTAATAGGAGCTCAATGCAAGATGGTCTTGAGATTATGGGTCAGAATGCAATTATATTTATTTAGTTGTGTGAACTGTAATTTAGTATTTTATGAAAATTGCAGAAACCGCTGCTGATTTTTCATAATTGCAGATACTGTTATAAGGTCTGCTTAATTGTGAAAATCGCTAATACATGTTTGTGTTCTACTAGAAGTCTTAGTCATAATTACTCCATAGGACCTTGTTATAGCCCTATAAATATGTCGGTAGGCTGAACTAGTTTCTTAACTTGTCTTCTCAGACTAAAACTGTCCAGATTCTACTGGTACAAGTTCTCGATAGTTCGTAGCCCACACTACGTTCGTAAATCGCATAAGGGAATACAATAGAAGATCTGACAAGAGTTTCAACTTGAATTCAAATCATAGTTGAATATTCAACTTGTAAAAAGGTATTCTTCTAAATTAATTTCGGATGCACGAGTTTTATTTTGATCGTTCGTCATTAAAAGTTTTATCTGGAGGCCATTTTGATGTTTTCCTGTCCAATTAATTTTTTCAGATAATTGTTTGCAAAAATAAAAATATTGGCAGTCTTGCCTACAACACCTATAACCCTAAAATATAACTTTTTTGTCAATTGAGTTTTCAATAACACATTTAGTATGATCAAAGACAACCTTTTAGCTTTTGTCACAAAGTTGCCTTATGCTAATAAGGTTATATTTTAAACTATCAACAAGCAAAATATTTTCAATAGAAGGGGAACAAATTTTATCAATACAATCAATTCTTATGATTTTGCCCTAACAATTGTCACTAAATGTCACAAATCTACCATATTTAGACTTAAGGGATGCAAACATTGATTTATCACCTGTCATGTGTCTTGAGCAGGTACTATCGAGATACCACATCTCTTCTTTGAAAGAGGACTTGAGACACACTTGTAAAGAAAATCAAGTTTTAATTTTTAGTATCCAAACTTTATTGGATTCCTTAGTGTTAGTTCCATGTGGCTGTGTTCCCTTTGGAACCCAAATCTTTTTTACAGTTAAAGTATGTGATTTTCTATGTGGACAATGTGTAACAGTTTGTCCATACTCTTAACAATTCAAACAGGTAGCATTAGAATAAATTGAGAATGCTTTAACAAAAATGTTACTCAATAACTTTTGTTTCTTTTTTGGTTGGTATCTAATACCAGCTCTGTCAAAAATATATTTTTGCATCTCAAGAGGTTTGTCCAAGTTTTCTTTTTCAAGAGTAAACTTATGAACAATTTTTGTAAAATCTTCATCCTTCTCATTTAAAACTTGGTTTTCATTTTTTAAGGACAAAACTTGATTTGACAACAAATATTTTTCTTCCTTTAAAGCTTCAATTTCTTTAGATGAGGAAAGAACATTTTTTTAATAATAGCATTCTTAGCACCCATTTTTCTTACTTCATCACGTAAATTTTCAAATGCAACTTGAAGTTCTTCTAAAGAAAAAGGATCATTGGTTACCTCATTTTTCTTCTTTGGTCATGAGGAAAAGGTTAGCAACTTTATTTTCCTCCTTTTTCATCATCGGAACTGCTATCTTCACTCTCACCCCATGCAGCCAACAATGCTTTCTTGAATCCCTTTTTGAAATGGTTCTTGGGTTGGGGACACTCAGTCTTCATATGTTCAGGCTTCTTGCATTCAAAGCATATGATCTCATCTTTCTTGTTATTACTCTTGAATCTGCTTGATTCTTCCTTGAACTTGTTAGGCTCACTTTTGTTCTCATCTTTCTTGAAGAATCTTCTTCCTTCTTGTTTCTTATTTCTAAGAAATCTTTTGAACTTTCTTGTGATGAGAGCTAGATCTTCATTTTCATTACTTGTGGAGTCTTCATCAGATTCATCATCAAGAATAGAAGATTTGAAAGCTATTCATTTCTTCTTTTTGTGGTCATCTTCACCATTCATCGTGATATTCATCTCATGAGTCATGAGTGAACCAAGAAATTTTTCTAATTTTAGTGTGGTGAGATCCCTTACTTCTTGAATAGTAGTCACCATAGTTTTCCAACTTTTAGGCATGCATCTTAGGATTTTCTCACTATCTCTGCATTAGAACAAATCTTGTCAAGAGATTTTAGTCCATTATTTTAGTCCATTAATGATATCAGTGAATCTAGTGAATATTTCAAAAATAGTTTCATCATACTTCATCTTAAACGATTCATAATTATGAACAAGCATACTTATTTTAGATTTCTTGACTTGGTTGGTTCCCTCATGGGTAACCTCAAGTCTATCCTAAATCTCCTTGGAAGTGTCACATGTGCATATCTTATTACACTCATTTGGATCAAGAGAGTAATATAGAAGGTTCATAGTCTTAGCATTTTTTTGTATCTCTCTTATATCAATCTTAGTCCATTCACTCTCAGGTTTAGAGACAGTTGCCCATTCAACAGAGTACGTCTTTTGGGCCCATTTATAATAACCCTTCAAGGGTCATAGTCTATGGCTTGAATGTAGATTCTTATTCTAAACTTCTAATAATTGTAATTTATTTCATTAAACAAAGGGGGTCTATTGGTGGATTGACCTTCAGACTGAATATGTTCAATACTAATGGTTGCCATGAAAACTCTTAGACGGTTAAGTTAAAATAAGAGCCCAAGCTCTAATCCAATTGTTAATTCAGGCAACCCAAGAGGTTGGTAAATTGGGTTTTAAAACGATAATAACAATTTTTAAAAAAAATTTAAAAACTTTTTAATTTTGCAAACAAATATAGCAATAAATATAACATAAGAAAATTAAATAGATTAGGAATAGAGAAATTGAACTAGTCACCAAGAGTTATAGTGGTTCAGATTCTTCCAAACTTATATTCACTCCTCAAGACTCCCCTTGAGAATATCCACTAGGATTGAATGCTTTACATGCGCATTGAAAACCTTTTACAGCCTCAAGAAGTTCTTACAAAACAAGTCTTATTTTTTTCTAAACTCTCTTGGGCTCTTCTTTAATAAGTTCACTCACTCTCTTAAAAGATCTAAGGTGACTAATCCTATATTACAATAAATGTGAGAGAATCGAAGTTCACTAACTAACACCCTTTACAAATTATTGGAAATAAATGAGCTAAAGAGTGTCATAATCAACTGGAGGAGTAAATGAGCAGTTAATACTTCTTGAAAGATTTGAGCTTTGATTTCAAGCAATAGAACAGTGTTTAGAGATTTGAAACTCTGAAAGCTTACTCCTTATATAGCTATCTGAAGTAAATGACCATTGGTGGGTTGGTGGAGGGAATTAATGCTCTAAAATCGTACCGTTAGAACCAGCGCGAGATTTGAAATTTATCGCAAGTGTCGACTCAAAGCCTTTTGTGTCGACACATAGTATATAAGGCTCGGTTCTTCAAGTGATTGTGTCGACTTAGTTCTTGGTTAGTGTCAACCTTATTTGTGCATTTACCTCACCCACACAATGGTGTTGACTCATGAAACATTTGATGTTAACCTCATGCATTTCGTTAGTTTTCTAGGTGAGACTTTGGTGTCGACTCATATCTTTATTGGTGTCGACCCATTTTGTCAAAAATAGCTACTAGAACTGCGGTGTCGACTCGAAATCGCTATGGTGTCGACTCATTAAGTTACAATCAGCCTCCAGATTTTTAGAGTCAACTCATCTTCGTTTGATGTCGACTTAGAAAATCTTAGACAGTCTCGATTGTTTTGGAGTCGACTCAACTTTGTTTGGTGTTAACCCAAAACTTTTGTTTCCAAAAAGAACATTTGAGTTGACTCTTAAAGCTTTGGTGTCGACCCCTTTTTGACTTAGAATCAGGAAATGGCTTATAGGTCTGATGTCGACCCATTTCTCTTTAGTGTCGACTCATGTGAATTTGGTGTTGACCTGTAAAACCTGAAGTCTGGAACTCGAAAAATCATTTGGTGTCAACTCAAAATACTTTGGTGTCGACTCAAAATGAATCCCAGTTTTAATACTGAAAGTGTTTTCCTAAAATCATTTGTTGTCGACTCATTTGAGTTTCTGAAACATCTCAAGCAAAGTAGTTAAGGTGTTGACCTTATATTTCATTTGTGTCGATACACTTGAGAATTTCAAATGTGCTTTACCTTAAAAGTGTCAACCAAATTATCAATTAGTGTCGACACAAAATATTCTTTATAGAAATATTGAGTGTCAACCTATTTGATACAAAATATCAGAAAATGACTTAAGGTGTCAACTAATTTGTCATGTAGTGTTAACATTTACATTTTTGAAAAATAATTAAATATAATCTTTTTAAATTAATTTAATTAAAAAAATAAATTATTAAAATTATTAAAATCTAATTAAAAATTCATTGGACTAAGATTAGCCGAAACCACACACAAACACAAACTTTTACTTCATTACATCGGTGGTGGAGCGCTCCCCTAGGGTGCCCACTCATTTTCACCATTTCTTTATACACACACACACACACTAAGGATAACCCGTGCTTAAAGGCACTCCAACAATTTTTTTCCTTAAAATCGCTCGTGCATATTTAATTTGAATCTTTACTTTCCAAATAATAATCCATATAAAAAACAATAGAAAGAATTCTAACCTCAATCAACGTCAATATTAATAAAGAGAAAAAAAATACTATTAAGTGAAACAATAAACTAAAATACCAATAGTATCGAAAAAAATTCATACTTTGTTGTGATTATATAACTATGAAAATCATTTTTTTTCTCCAAATTGGAATGAATGAACTACTTTTCTAATATAAATACAATCAAAATCGTTGATTGTTTTAGACTTTATCTACATTTAGATTATCATATAAAAAGCACATTAAGTTTGCTAACTTGTCAATAATTTAATAATTAATTAATTAACTAATTTTAAAACACTCAATTAAAAATACAATTTTATTAGTTTGTCAATCGATAAAGGTAAAAAAAATATTAAAAAATAGTAAAAGTAAAAATAAAGTTTTTTAATTTGTAGACGTAAAAAAATTGAAAAATTAACGAAAGTAAAAATTATATTATTTTTTCATTAGATTAATAAGAGAGAAGTAATAAAAATTAATATTTTTTATTTACTTTTTTGGAAAGGATAACATGAAGGAGAAGAGAGAATAAAAGGAAAGACCAAGGTTGTTTCATCTTAATAATTAGAATTTTAACACCTACACAAATGTCACATCAAAAATTTTATATTGTATAATGGATAGATATTCAATTCTAGAATTTTAAGAGTGAAACAAAAAATAATATCAATAATTTAATAATTAGTTAATTAGATAACTTTAAGACACTCAATTAAAAGTATAATTTTATTATATTTTTAATTTATAGATGTAAAAAAATAAAAAATAATAACAAATGTAAAAACAATATTATTTTTTCATTGAATTAGTAAAAGAATAAGTAATAGGTATTAATATTTTTTATTTACTTTTTCACCAAAAAGATCATAAGAGAGGAGAGAATAGAATGAAAGTCAAGATTGTTTCATCTCAATAATTAGCTTTTGACACCAACGAAAATGCCACATTAAAAGTTCTATATATATATATATATATATATTATTAAAGATTCGGGCTCAAAACTTAAAACTAATTGGGATTTGAGTTAAAAAAGGCTTTGGACTTGATCTAATGAGTGTTAAAATTTCATGGGCTTGTCTTGTTGGGCCAAGCCTAGCCTTTACTTTTAAAAAATCATAGGCCGCAAATATATTTGATCTCAAATTAAAAACTTGTGCTTTTATTTGAACTGGGCTTAGATTAGGATTGGACATAATTTGAACTTTCGATCTATATTCAACTTGGACCTTAGTTGACATTTGGGCGTTATTTAATATTTGGGTCTTGTTTGATTATTTAGGCCTTGATTAATATTAGGCCATATTTAAATCATGAGCCTGTCCACGTGTTAACTTACTTCTCTTATAATCAAAACTTCTTTAATGATAATCTCTTGACCATTGTTTGTTATAGGTTATCACTTATTCTAAACTCTAAAATATTCTAAGTATATTTTCTAGAAAATTTGGCAAAATTTATTCTTTTTTTAGGACTGTCTCAAATTTTCTGTAAACTTGTTAAACTCAAACAATCATTTATACTCAGGCATCGCTTGGATTTCAATACTCAATCACAATTTAAACTCCATAATGACTAACATTCATCATTTCATTACTATTGCATTTATCTCATTGAGTATTAAATCATATATGAATTTCACTAGACCTGTATACTAATTACATTCATTCAAACAATCTCATAATTTTTATAACGTTTAACAGTACAATGCTTTGAAACAAATACATGGGATCTAAAACATATATACAGGATTACATCTTTACAACAAAAGTAAAAATTTACTCATTTCTTTCAAAACATCCTTCAAGATCCCAACCTGTATTTACTCTCTATCCCATGATCATTTGAACCCATAAAATATTTATTCAACATACATAAATCAAAACTCGTAAGATAAAGACTAAATATGATAAAATGCAAGATATGTGAGGTGTGAGTGAATATGCTATAATGCTATAAATCACCTTTCAAATTGTTTTCATATCCAAGCAATAACACGCGTCTTTTAAGTTTTATGAAAGATATCAACTCATCCACGTCCCAAAATCATATCACAACCAATATTCCATTAAGTTCAATAAGTTTTAAGTTAACCTTTTTATATATTAAACAACATTGTCATCAAGACACAACCCGTAACATTGCCATCAACACACATAACCCATACTCAAGTTTTCATCATTTTAATTTCAAGTAATAAATTCTCTTGTCTCATTTAATTCATTACGTTAATACCGAATTGACATCACCACAACGTCGGTCGTGTAACCATCATTATTTCTCATTAAGTACATATGCACGCGCGCGTGCACGCGCGCGTGCACACACTTCAAATCTTGGTTCCCATTATTTGTTTCTCTTTCACAAGTTTTAATTATCTTTTATCTTCATCACTTCCTAATTCTCAAGTTCGCTTCCATTTATCTCTTTTAATACCATACCAAAATAAGCAATACCATAAGCTTTTGGTAAAGTATTTTTTATTAAGTTTCTTTCATATTCATCATTTCTCTAACCAACAATCATTTTATCTCATTGGATCTAAGGCACGAACATTCCAATCATAAACTTTAGCTCGTTTTACAAGCCTCGCCCGAGGGAATATGGCACCCAAAGCACAGATTTTTGGGGACTAACCTGATGGGAACGGCAACTAGTTTGCGCAAGTTTTTGGTAATTTACCGCGAAGCGGTTCAAGCCCAACTTATTCACATCCTTAGCCATTTTTCGATTTCCCAAAGGAACACCCTGGGAGGCGACCCGAAATCAAGCCATTTTTTATTTCTCGAAGGAACACCCCAGGAGGCGACCCATTACCAAGCCATTTTCGGTTTCCCGACAGAACACCCCGGGAGGCGACTCGACACCAAGCACCAAACTATTTCCTTCATCGGTTGCATTATTTCATTTTTTAGTTCAATATCATAATCTCAAACACTTTTTCATCAATCCCACTTTAATTCTCATGTCACATCATTTAACATATAAAGTGATCTCATCTTTTTATTTTAACAATGAAAATCTTATATATACACTCGACATGTTTCTTCATCATGTGATTCTCTATCACCCAACTTTAATTATAAGTTAATTATAAGTGATGGTTCATCTATTCACAATGCTCAATTTCATATTCATGTACTGTATATTTTTTGGAGGCAATACTGGCAAGATCATTATTTTTTAAAACGATTAATTGGTAAAAAAATTAACTAAACGGGCAAACGCCGAAACAGACTCCAGATAAAATTTTTGACGAAGAACGATCAAAATAAAATCCATGCAACCAAAATTAATTTAGAAGAATACCTCTTGTATATCTAATCTTCAAATACGACTTGATTCCGAGTTGAAACTCCAGTCAGATCTTCTACTATATTCCTTTACGCGATCCTCGAACGTAGTGTGGGCTACGATCCTTCGAGAACTCGTACCGACAGAACCCCGATATATTTTTAAGTCTTGAAAGACAAAAATAATATATCAATAATGATATAAAAATTAATCTAAATTGGTTCAGCCTACCCACATATATATAGAGCTACAGTAGGGACCTCAGAAGTAATTATGAGTAAGACTTTCAGTGGAACACAGATACCTACGGGCAGTTTTTGCAATTATGAAAAGTTAGAGCGGTTTCTGCAATTTTCATAAAATATTGAATTACAGTTCACACCACTAAAGAACTATAATCGCACTATGACCCATAATCTCAAGACTTTCTTGCATTGAGCTCCTGTTATTAAATGCATACCATTTCTCCCCACGTTAAGATTCTCGATACCTGCCAATTAAATTTAATTATTGACAATTTAATTTAATCGACATCTTCATATTCTTTAAGCCATTCCGCTTAAATTATTTGACCACCGGATAATTAAATTTACTTGTAGGGTTTGGTCCGGTCAAAAGTTATAAGCATCCTTAAGGGGGTATCGTCAATCCCAATATTTCGGGACGTGAATTCCGTCAATAATTAAAATTTGTCATATAAATAATACCGCTATCCAACTCACCGAGAATATAAACCCATATAAAATCGTACACTCTAATGAATCAAAATAACAAATATTAAATGTATGCAAATTAATAATTATTTCAGGATTAATAGAATAAGCACTATTCATAATAATTTTGGGGTGTAAATTAATTTATATAGTCAATAGTCAGTACTAAATTAATTACTCCAAATGTCCCGTTCAATACACACAAAGTGTACTGGTACAGAGAGTCGGAACAGTAGACGACACTATTATCTGTTCTCCGTAATCAAGACAGGTCTACTAAAATTCTGTGTCACAGTTGTACCGATGGTATGTCCATTTTCATCTAAACTGTGAACATAAAACTTATATTCTGCAAGAACCTAAAATCTGATCTTCTGTGTGTTAGTCGTACTCTACACACTAGATTAAATACTATACAAAATATCGAATATCCATGCATAAAAAATAAATAATATACATACATTACTCATAAAGATTATTATAAAATAGAAAACTAATTTTATTAAAAATAAAATAAAATACTAAAAATATGATTTTCAGTATACCAACCTTAACAATCTCCCACTTATACTCAAAATCATGTTGCCATACATCTAACTCTCATGCCCTCTACATGACTATCAAAAGTCTTAGCCGATAAACTCTTTGTAAAGAATCTGCAAGATTGTCTCATGATGCAAGCTCTATGTCGGACTGAAAATTTGAGTCTTGTACCTCTAAAAGTACTAGACTGTCTCCATGGTAAACCAACATATAATCCTTAGTTATTTTTAGGTACTTGATTATATTCTTTACCGCAGTCCAATACTCTTTTCATAGATTAGACTGATATATGCTAACCATGCAAACGGCAAAACAGATGTCGGGTCTAGTGCAAAGCATAGCATACATGAGGCTTCCTACTGCCAAAGCATAAGGAATCGCTTTCATCCTCTCTATCTCATCAGGTGTCTTAGGACACTGATCCTTGGATAGAGTGATTCCATGCCTGAAAGGGATAAACCCTTTCTTGGAATCTTGTATGCTAAAACGAGCAATGATGTCATCGATATACTTTGCTTGTAATAAGCCCAACATTTTTTGTTTCTGATCTCACATAAGCTTGATCCCAAGGATGTGACTGGCTTCTCCCAAGTCCTTCATATCGAACTGTTCAGATAATTATACTTTAACCATAGATAATCCCCCCACATCATTTTCAATGAGCTAGATATTGTATACATAAAGTACTATGAAGATTACCACGCTTTCGTCACGCTTCATGTACACACATGACTCATTCAGATTTTAATCAAAACCATAAGATTTTATAATTTGATCAAACTGAATGTTCCAAGACCTCGATACCTGCTTAAGTCCATAAATTGATCTCTTAAGCTTGTACAACATGTGTTCCTGGCCCTTTGCAATGAATTCGTCTGGTAGATACATGTTGGGAATGTATACTAAAAAGTCATGCTTTTTATGTATTTTATTATGGATCCCTGGCATATTAATGAGAAATATTTGAGATGGTTTTGCATTTATGATTTCATATTTACATTTGTGATGTATGAATGCATAGTCCGTAAATTCTATCCAGTATTTGACTCGGTGCGTGCTACACAGAAGATCAGGTCAAAGGTTCTGACAGATTATATAGGTAGGCTCACAATCGTAATGGACCCAGACATTCCATTGGTGCGATTGTAGTACATCATTATAATAACTGGTCTTGACTAGGTCAAACGGATCGAATTCAGGTTTTAGAAATTTGATGTTCGAGCTCAATGTGATAGTACACTTGGAGTGTATTGAGCATGATCAACGAGATGATCGATTCTATACTAACTATATGAATTGATCCACATCCTGTATTATCATGTATTGCACGAACTC
>JAOTRH010219462.1:0-10583 GCA_034768845.1 Heliamphora exappendiculata
TCCTTACTCGTTTTAGCATGCAAGATTCCAAGAAAGGGTTTCTCCTTTTCAGACATGGAATCACTCTATTTAAGGATTAGTGTCCCAAGATACCGGATGAGACAGAGAAAATGAAGGCGGTTCTTTATGCTTTAGTAGTAGGAAGTCTCATGTATGCTGTCTTTTGCACTAGACCCGATATCTGTTTTGCCATTGGCATAGTTAGCAGATATCATTCTAACCCAGGGCAGAAGTATTGAACTACTGTAAAGAATGCAATCAAGTACCTAAAAAGGACTAAAGGTTATATGTTGATTTACTAACTAGATAGTCCAGTACATTTGGGATACACAGACAGAGATTTTCGTAAGTCTACCTCAAGATATATGTTTACCTTATGAGGTAGAGCTATAAGTTAGAGGAGTATCAAGAAGTCCTACATTGCTAATTTCACCATGGAGGCCGAGTACGTAACAGCTTCTGAAGCAGCCAAGGAGGCCATTTGGCTCAGGAACTTCCTGTTGGTTCTAGAGGTGGTCCCTTCTGTTCAGTCAACTATTACACTTTATTGTAACAATAGCGAAGCGGTTACAAACTCGAAGGAGCCAAGGGTCCACAAGAAAGGAAATCACATTGAGCGTAACTATCACCGGATACGAGAAATTGTACAAAGAGATAATGTTGCTGTGATCAAGATTGCATCAGGAGACAACCTTGCAGATCCTTTTACAAAAAGCTTACCGATTAAGACTTTTGATAGTCATGTAGAACGCATGTGAGTCAGATGTATGAAAGCAATATTTTTATGTATAAGTGGGTGATTGTTAGGGTTGGTATACTAAAAATTATATTTTTAGTATTTAATTTTATTTTAATAAAATTAATTTTTTTATTTTATGAGAATCTTTATGAATAATGTATATATATATCATTTCTTTAATGATTATGCATGGACGTCCTTTATTCTATATAGTATTTTATTTAGTGTGTAGAGTACGGCTTGCACACAGAAGATCAGATTTTAGGTTCTTGTAGAATATAAATTTTATGTTCACAGTTTATATAGAAATGTACATACAATCGGTACGACTGTAGCACATAATTTTAGTAGGCCTGTCTTAGTTACGGGGAACAGATAATAGCGTCTATTGTTTCGACTCTCTCTACTAGTACACTTTGTGTATATTGAATAGGACACATTAAGGTTGTGAGACCCAGAATTGTTTCATTTTGGGTTATTTATATATTTGACGTGTTTCTTTCATTATATGAATAGTTCGATGCATGAGTAATGTTTCAAAGTTGTAGAACAACATGTATAAATGTGCTTTATGCTTTTCGGGTTTGGTTGAGGCTTGTTTAGCTAGTGTTTAGACCAGAAAACCTGTTTTGCATTGAAAAACACACTGCCCAGTAGTCCAGTCGACTTGATTAGAGGATCCAGTCGACTGGGGCGACAATGTGCATGTTCGGTCGACTAGACATGGGTGTTCAATCAATTGGACCGAGATATGTTGCCGTTCTATAAATATCCAGTCGTGGAGATATTTATTAAAACCTTTGCTTCTAATCTAAGTTTCTCTTTTTCTCTGCCTTCTCTCTAGATTTAAGGGCCCGGGACATGATTTTTCGTTAGTTTGTTTACGAATTCTTATTGTACGCGCCGTAAGCTTCGCGTTCATCCAAACGAATTCTCATTTCGACAAAATTTGGTTTTCAAGGCTTCGAGTTTTGGCTCATCGAGGTAGGATTCTAGACCCTACTACTGTTAAAATGTGTTATATGTAATTATATGTGTTTTCACCGGGTAAAAAATACATTAAATGTGATTTTCATGTTTAAACCTTGGTTTTTCAGTAAAAAGTGGGTTTTACGCCTTTCTTAGTTTATTTCATGTTTCAAATGTGTTGGTATCCGTGATTTTCAAAAGGAGGTTTGAAAACGAGGTGTTTTGTGAGAATGGTGAAAAACATATTTTTGGAGGTTTGGAGCTAACCCTTGGGGTTGAGTCTCAGCTTTTAAAACGTTTTATTGGAAATATGTTGTTACATGCTTGTAGATCTCTATGTGGATGGATTGGATCACTTGTATACATGCGATGTAGAACTGTTTTGTAGGTTTTAAAATGTTTTCCATAAATGTGCCGTGACAGTGGGTATGCTGAGTTGGGCTTACATTGCTCCTTGGTAGAAGTCAAAAAACGTGCGCAGCGTAGGTGCTTTATACCTTCGGGTTAATCCCCCTAAATTAAGTCGGCTGCCTCTGTTAATGGCGTTGTATGGGTGCTTTGTAACCACGGGTTTAAGGCCCGTAAATTAAGCCGGTTGCCTCCGTTAATGGCATCGTTGTCGTGACTCCGTATAGAACTTGTCATTACTTAGCAGACCATGAGTAGTTCTAGAATAATGGGCAAGAGTTTATAGTTGTTACCTTTGTCTGTGTGGCAGAGTCGGTATATAGAATTTTATTTTATCTTATTTTCTCCCCGGCTGTGTGACCCCAGTGGAGCATACCATGTTTTTACTGCTTTCCCTTAACTGTGGCATGATATCTGTGTAGATAATATGCATAGTTTCAAGGATGGAAAACTTGTGATTTTTTAGAGAAAAATCTTTTGGCTCATGTGGTTGAATCTGTTTGTTTATGATTGCATAACCTGCTTTATAGTTTTATAGTCTGTTCCTATTTGGCTTCGGCTCACGGTGTGGGATTTTGTTGAAAACTATTTTCAGGTGATCATATGGAGTTGACCTAGATGCCTGCGGTGGCAGAAGACTTGCTGTAGTTTTTCAATTTTTGAGACATGTGTATTTTTTACATGCGATGCCTGTTTCAGAAGGAGAATCTTATACGCCTTGAGGGGATATACTTATTCATGTATGAGACTGCATGTTTACTGTTTATGAAAGTTAAAGTTTGGGGATCTTTCATCCAAATGTTGTATATTTTGATTTTCAACTGCAAATTATATTTTCATAAACGGTGTTATGGTGGGCTTTCGCGTGACCCTGGTGTTTGGAGCGTGACAGAAGTAATTAATTTTGTACTGACTATATAAATTAATTCATACCCCAAGTTTATTATGAATAGTGCTTATGCTCCTAATTTTAAAATAATTATTGATTTGCGTATATTTAATATTTTTTATTTTGATTGATTAGAGGGTGTGATCTTATATGGCTCTATATTTCTGGTGAGTTGGATAGCGGTATTATTTATATGGTAAATATTAATTATTGACAAAATTCACGTCCCGAAAAATCGGAATTGACGATACCCCCTTAAGGAAGCTTATAAGTTTTGATCGGGTCAAACCGTGCAAGTGGATTTGATTATTCAGCGATCAAATAAGTTAAGCAGAAGTACTTAAGAAAATTCAAGATGCCTATTAAAATAGTTTGTCATCAATTAAATTTAATTGACATGTATCGAAAATCTTAACGTGGGGAGAAATGATAAGCATTTAATAATATAAGTTCAATGAAAGATGGCCTTAAGATTGTGGGTTAGAGTGCAATTATAGTTCTTTGGTGGTGTGAACTGTAATTTAGTATTTTATGAAAATTACAAAAATCGCTGCTTGTTTTTCATACTTGCCTATACTGCTATGAGGATTGCTTAATTTTGAAAACCGCCGGTACGTATCTGTATTCCACTATAAGTCTGACTTATTATTACTCCACAAGTCCTTGCTGTAGCCCTATAAATATGCGGATAGACTGAAACAGTTTCATAACTTGTCTTCAAGATTAAAGTTATTTAGGTTCTCCCGGTACGAGTTCTCGATAGTCCGTAAGCCATACTACGTTCGAGAATCACATAAGAAAATATAATAGAAGGTCTAACGGGAGCTTCAACTCAGAATCAAAAACGTAGTTGAAGATTTGACCGGTAAAAGGTATGTTTCTAAATAAACTTTGATTGCACGGGTTTTAAATTTGATCGTTCGACGTCAAAAGTTTTATTTGGAGGCCGTTTCAGCGTTTGCCCGTCCAGTTAATTTTTTACCAACAATTATTTGCAAAAATAATGTTCTTGGCAGTTTTACCTCCTACAATTGGTATCAAAGCCGTTTTATTTTTTGTTTAAGGTTATCGGGGCCGAGTAGGTTCAGAACTGTGCTAACTTGGTTTTATAGGCGTTTTAATCCCGATTTTATGATCGTTATTTATTTTATGTTTGATTGAATGCATAGATGATGATTATTTTATTTTTTAAATCACGGGGGTTGACCGTGATAGATCGAATATGAGCCTTCGGGACATAGGATTGATGTAATAGTTAATTATTTATTTTTAAATATCTATTTAGATTATTTAAAAATATATTGAATATCCAAGAACACGAAGAATATGCGGCAACACCGGCAGTGGTTTCGGCTGTTTCGGGCCATGGATCGCGGTGGTTTTTTTAATGATTTTTTGACTTATTTACCAGCAACTTTTTTGTGATTTTTAAGCTTAAAAACAACATTAAAATTTATTTCAAAAACATAAAAAAAAACTGCATAAAAAAATAACCCATCGGCGGCACCCCCAGAGGCAGTTCAAGGCCGTTTTTCAGGAGTTTTTTTTTGTTGTTTTTGAGACTATTTTTCAACTGGATTTTTGGCATAAAAAAGCAGTAATATATCATCGGAAAAGCAGTTCAAAAATGCCGAAAAAATTGGGCAGCAGCGGCGGCATTTTGCCTGCGATGCTGGCAGTAACCTTCAGGGCTACTTTTTGGAGCTTTTTCAAACTATTTTTGAGACTTTTTTCAAAGCAATAGGTGACTGGATATTTGATATTTTTTATAAAAAAATCGAACACGAAAGAACCACCAGAAAAAGCCCAAGCAGGGCCCTTTTTGGGTCGGCGACGCAGCTTGGCGGCAGCAGTGGTTCGAGTAATTTTTTGGAAAGTTTTCGAGCAAATTTTTTGATAAAAAAATCCTACTTTTCGAGAGCTATTTTTTTATATAAAAAGCGTCGAAAACAGAGCACGGACGTGATGGCAAAAGCTGCTGAAAGTGGTGACTTGGTGGCGTCGGTGGCCTTTTGTGGTGGCAGGCGGTGGGGCTATTTTTCTGGGACTGTTTTAATCGATTTCTGCTATGATTGAAGACTGATATATGATATACTAGTATCTCACACAGTATCTGAGATTTCTGATGCAATTAGGATACATGAATCAAAGACGAACATAGATTATTACAGCTTATGTTGTACAGGAGACTGAAGCATTTCAGCGTTTCACTTTGATCACAAAATTGTGATATATGCATATCGTGTTTATATATATATGAACTGCATGGATGTTGTGTATCTGTTTTCTTTCTCATGTTAATTTAATTAATTCAAAATTTTAATTTTAATTAAAATATTTTGTAATGAAAAATAAAATAAAGTTTATTTAATTAAAAGTTTTTAATTAAATGAAAATTTTTTAGATATTTTATTTTTTACAAAATATCACATTTATGTTGATTTTTCATAAAATTGGATATCTTAGAAAAACGTGAGAATTAATTTTAAAATTTTAATTAATTAAATAAAAAAATATTTAATCGAAATAAAGTATTATTTTTCAAAAATAGGAAACGAAAAATAAAATAAATAAATGTCTTTAATCACTATCTTAATTCAAAAACTGAAGGAAAATAGTGCATTTATTAAATTTTATTTGTTATGTATTTAAATACAAAAAGATGGTTTAACAAATCATAATCTTTGGAATCGTGTACACAGAAAGATGTTTTATTCTTTCAAATTATGAAGTTTTTAAAATTAATAAATTTATTTTAATTAAATGGATTATTATAATTCTAAGAAATATTTTAAAAATCTAACTGGAAGAAAAAAATTATTCACAGATAAATCTTGCGGTCTCTATCACCAGTTTGTAGGCGATGCAATTAAACCCTGCGTGTTGACAGTAAAGCCTTCTCCCCATCGGACAGATTAATTGCAGTATCGCCAGTACAAACCTCCTTTAAAGATAATTCCAGATAATTGTTAGTGTGGATCAATTCTCCATCTAAAGATTTATTGCGAAGCGATTGATTTGAGATTAAGTAATAGTTAACACTTAGCTATATATAATAGTTTTATCTCCATCTAAGTCACTACTATTATATACTAGATCGACGTTATATCAGCTATTTAATTTTTCTTGATAAGGTCAGTTGCTTAGATAGTAAAATTAATTGAAATTGGCCTGTCTGGTCATACGATGGATAGTAGACATCCTCCCATCGAGGCATGCTATTCACAGAGTACCAGGCTACTGACAAATTTCTTTTATAATCGTAGAGAGAACCAAATTAAAATAAATTCAAAGTATTACTCGTCATAATTAACGGTGTTTTTTTAATTATATGATTCTTAGGATTAAAATAGCTTTCAATCCACTCGCTTTAATACTTAAAGAAAATAATCTAACGGGATCAAATTTTGTTAACTAGAAAAGTAACTTGAATATAGCTTTAACTACTATTGGTATTCCTTCAATACTAGGAAATGTATTTGTTTTAAAAAAAGGTTCTTCGTCTGGGCTAAAAGGCTTGAACAAGAAAAAGATTCCTTTATCTACACACCAGGTTTCAGTAGATAACACCGCTAAACATGTTTTCAATTCATTGCAGGGGTTTCGAAAAATTCAATAACTTAGTGATTGGGAGATTTACCTGCATATGGACAATAGTACAAAGATAACAGTAGTAGCAATTGGTGATGTCACTCTCAGTTTTAGTAAAGATTAGATTTTAATATTGAGAGATTATTTGTATGTACCTTCCATTATAAGGAACTTAGTTTCCGTTTCTAGATTGGTTGAATACGAATATGTGATTTATTTTAATAACTCTATGGTTATTAAAGATAATAAGCAGGTTATCTGTTATGGTTTATTAGTGAAAGATCTTTATGTTATTACTCCTATCTCTCTTACACTGTAACTAACTAAAATAAATAACACATCTAATTTTTCATATAATAGAAAGTTTCCTTCTTTAATGAACAAAACATTTTTTGGCACTTAGGCTTAGATCATATTAATCTAAAAAGGATAAACAGACTGGTAGTAGATAGACCTTTGCGTTCATTGGAAGTGGAGACACTTCTAGTATGTGAATCTTGCTTAGAGGATAAGATGACCAGGATGCCCTTCTCGGCCAAAGACTATAGAGCTAAAAAATCGTTGGAACTAGTTCATTCTAATGTGTGTGGTTCTATAACAATTCAGACTAGAGGTAGCTTTGAGTACTTCGTCAGTTTCATTGATGACTACTCAAGGTATGGATACATTTACCTGATGCACCATAAGTCTGGATGTTTTGAGAAATTCAAACAATTCAAAGCAGAGGCGGAGAAGCATATGGGTAAAAGTATTAAATCACTACGATCCGACCGTGGTAAAAAATATCTTTTTGGAGAGTTTAGGGATTACCTATTATCAGACGAGATTATATTTCAGTTGACTGCACCTGGCACTCCGCAGCAGAATGGTATAGCAAAAATAAGAAATAAGATTCTTATGGAGATGGTATGGTCCATGATGAGTTATTTAGGTTTACCTGATTCGTTTTGGGGACTCGCTATAGAGACAACGGCTTACATTTTGAACTTGGTACCTTCTAAGTCAGAACCCTACTCCCACAGAATTGTGTACCGGATATAAGCCTAGTCTAAAACACATTTGAATTTGGGAGTGTCCAGCACATGTGATGAAATAGAACGCGGGTAAGTTGGAACCGATGACAGAAGTCTATTTTTTTGTGGGATATCCCAAGAAAACAAGGGGTGGTCTGTTTTATAATTCTAAGGATCATAAGGTCATTGTTAGCACCAATGTCTGATTATTGAAAGATGATTATATTATAGGTCACGGGCCCAATAGCAAAATTATTTTTGAAGAACTGGGAGAAAATACCAGTAGAACGGAAGAGGAACCACAAGTCACTTATATTTAATTGCCTCGTCGTAATGAGAGGATTATCGAGGTAGGTGCAAATCTAGAACAGGATGTTGATGCACAGGGTTTTGATTCTACACAACATGTTACTGCTAGTACATAGACACAAAAAGTGCCTCGTTGAAGTGGGAGGAATTGTTCATCAACCTGATCGGTATATGTTATTGGGAGAGTCTTTTGATAAGATCCCGACAGAACTAGATATGGAGCCATGTAACTATAATGAAGCACTTTAGAACAATGATGTAGATTTTTGGCCAAGGATTATGAATTCAGAGATGGAATCTATGTATTCTAATTAGGTTTGAGAACTTATAAAATCACCTGAAGGGATAAAACCCATTCGATGCAAGTGGATCTACAAAAGGAAAAGAGGAGTAGATAGAAAGGTTGAAACCTTCAAAGTTATGCTTGTTGCTAAAGAGTTTACACAGAAAGAAATGATTGATTATGAGGAAACTTTTTCGCCGGTAGCCGTGCTTAAATCTATTTGGATTCTCTTATTCATTGTTACTCATTTTGATTACAAAATTTGGTAAATGGATGTCATAACAGATTTCTTTAACGGAAGTCTTGACGAGTGCATCTATATGGTATAAGTAGATGGATTCATTGCAAAGAGTTAGGAGCACATGTTGTGTAAGATTAAGATATCTATTTATGGACTTAAGTAGGCATCGAGGTCTTGAAACACTTAGTTTGATCAAGCCATAAAAGTTTGATGGTTTTTATCGACGTCCGGATGAGTCCTGTGTGTACAAGAAGCATGACAAAAGCGTGGTGATTTCTTTAGTACTTTATGTAGACGATATCTTGCTCATCAGAAATGATGTGGGGGCATTACCTACGATTAAAGTATAGTTATCTGAGAAATTCGATATAAAGGACTTGGGAGAATTCAGTCACATTCTTGGGATGAAGTTTGAGCGAGATCAAAAACAAATGATGTTGGGCTTATTACAAGAAAAGTATATCGATGATATTCTTGCTCATTTTAACATGCAAGATTCCAAGAAAGGGTTTCTTCCTTTTAGGCATGGAATCACACTATTTAAGGTTCAGTATCCCAAGACACCTAATGAGATAGAGAAAATAAAGGTGGTTCCTTATGCTTCGACAGTAGGAAGCCTCATATATGCTATGCTTTGCATTAGACCCGACATCTGCTTTGCCGTTGACATAGTTAATAGATATCAGTCTAACCTAGAGCAGAAGTATTGAACTATGATAAAGAATATAATCAAGTACCTGAAAATGACTAAGGATTATATGTTGGTTTACCAAGCAGATAGTCTAGTACCTTTAGGGTACACATACTCAAATTTTTAGTCTAACAAGAATTTTCGTAAGTCTATATTAAGATATGCTTTTACCTTAGGAGGTGGAGCTATAAGTTAAAGGAGTATCAAGCAGTTTTGCATTGCTGATTCCACAATAGAGGCTGAGTACGTGGCAACTTCTGAAGCAGCCAAGGAGACCGTTTAGCTTAGGAACTTCTTGTTGGATCTAGAAGTGGTTCCTTCAGTTCAGTTGGCTATTTCACTTTATTATAAAAATGGCAGAGCGGTTACAAACTCGAAGGAGCCAAGGGTCCATAAGAAAGAAAAGCACATTGAGCGTAACTATCACCTGATACGAGAAATTATACATAGAGGTGATGTTGTTGTGATCAAGATTGCATCAGAAGATAACCTTGTAGATCATTTTACAAAGAACTTACCGGCTAAAGATTTTTGATAGTTATGTAGAGGGCACGAGAGCCAGATGTATGGCTGTATGGTTTTGAGTATATGTGGGAGATTATTATGGTTGGTATACCGGAAATTATGTTTTTAGTATTTAATTTTATTTTAATAAATTTAATTTTTTCATTTTATGAGTAATGTATGTATATCATTTCTTTACTGATTATGCATGGACGCCGTTTATTCTATATAGTATTTGATTTGGTATGTAAAGTACGGCTTGCACACAGAAAATCATATTTTTTTTTCTTGTAGAATATAAGTTTTATGTTCACAGTTTAGATGAAAATGGATATACCATCGGTACGACTATAACAAAGAGTTTTTGAAAACCTGTCTTGGTTACGAGAAACAGATAATAGCGCTGTCTATTATTTTGACTATCTCTGCTAGTACACTTTGTCTGTATTGAACATGACACATTGAGGTAATTAATTTTATACTAACTATATAAATTAATTACGCCCCAAGTTATTATGAATAGTACTTATGCTCTTAATCTTAAAATAATTATTGATTTGCATATATTTAATATTCGTTATTTTGATTCATTATAGGGTGCGATCTTATATGGTCTATATTTTCAGTAAGTTTGATAGCGGTATTATTTATATGGTGAATATTAATTATTGACGAAATTCACGTCCTGAAAGATCGGAATTGACGATACCCCCTTAAAAAAGTTTATAAGTTTTGACCGGGCCAAACCCTGCAGGTAGATTTGATTAGCCGGTGGTCAAATAAGTTAAGCAGGAGGGCTTAAAGAATTTCAAGATGTCGATTAAATTAAATTGTTAGTAATTAAATTTAATTGACAAGTATCAAAAATTATAACGTGGGGAGAAATAATAAGTATTTAATAACAGGAGCTCAATACAAGATGGTCTTGAGATTGTGGGTCAAAGTA
>JAOTRH010219484.1:0-10580 GCA_034768845.1 Heliamphora exappendiculata
TACCACATAATCATGCTAACACATAGCCACAACGATTATGCAGACACAACACCGATACCAAGGAGAACTTACAAGAATGACACGTCACTTTGGATAACCTACTTAGATTCCTTGCTAGAAATTACATCCGCAAAATGCGTTTTTACCATGCCTCCCAAGTTTGTTAATCCAAACGCCCAAAGACAAGACTAATCAATCCTAAGGCCCAACCTCCATACTCAAATATACACGGCATCAACATGCTCAACAAATAACATGCTCAGGTTTTAAACACAAGCAACTAAGCACACACACACATCTTTCCTCACAATGTAATACACCCACTTTCCACAGCTCATAGGTATCTGAACCTAGAGCTCTAATACCAATTTGTCATGTCTCAAACTCCAAATCACGCAAAATCCCACGAACAATCACTAAAACTGCCCAAATAAATGGATGAAAACTATAAAGCCCAAACGAGGCTAAAACCTTAGTAAAAATATACTACTGAGGGTTTATTTGATTTAAAAGACTAGCCCAAAAGACTACGATTACGGCCCCACAAGCCAAGCCTTTAATAACAAATTATATTTTGGATAAGAAAATTTTTTCTTTTTAAAAGGCCATTCCAAAATCATCCTCGAAGCACAAAAGTTTGAATGAAGCATAAATCTTTTGAAAATCTCATTTGAAAATGGTTGAACCTAGCAACGAAAAACGTAGTAAAAAACTACGAAAAATAACAACCAACCCGTGGTTCTCTCAAAAGCATAAAACATGCATACATCCATAAGACATATGCCTTACAACATGTTATATCCAAACATGAAACATATACAAAAGATATAAACTACCTACAAAGACCAAACAACAAGGTCTTGCCAACAGCCACCTCCGGGCACCTCAAGATCAACCTACAAGACCACGTTCACTTGAAAAGAAATTTACAACAAAATCCTACAACGTGAGCCGAAGCCCAATAGAAACAGAATATAAAGCCATAAAGTAAGATATACAATAACATAACATATAGACTCAACCACAGGAGTCAAAAAGGTTTTTCCATCCTAAAAATCCTAAGTTTTCCATCAGGCTAACACGAGCCTCAAAAAGGTTTTACTTCATAAAACCCCACGTTTCTATCATTAAAACCAAAATCATGCATATCAACAATGCAGATAACATTTTTACAGTTAAAGAAAAATAATAACCAAAATGTTTTCCACTAGGGTCACACAACCGAGGAAAGAAAAAAATAAATCCTATGTACCAATTCTACCAAAAAGGGACAGATGTAATAACAATAGACTTTTGTCCATTACCTATTCGTGAATCATTTAAAACTTGTTAGGTAATGACAAGTTCTATATGGAATTACCACAACGTAACTGCTGAATTTACGGGCCTGAAACCCGAGGGATAAAAGCACCCAAACCTTCTTTATGGGAATTATCCTGAAGGACAAAGGTACCTACTCTACGCGCATTTTCAGACTTCCGCCAAAGGTAACTCGTGCCAAATACCCGCTATCCCAGCACATCTAGAGATTCATTTAACAAAACCAAAACATTTCCACACTTATACATTAAACATGTATAAAGATCCATCCATCAACATAGAGATTAAACAACCTTAAAAACATGTTTCCAGCGTTTTCATCAAAACGTTTAAAAGCTGACACTCAACCCCGAGAGTTAGCTCTAAACCTCCAAAATAAATTTTCAAGATTTTCACAAATCTCTATTTTCAAAATCACCTTTTCGAAAACTACATATACCAACACATTCGAATCATGAAATATACCAAGAAAAGCTCTACACATGCTTTTTACCCGAAAAACAAGGTTTAAATATGAAAATAATATTTAATGTATTTTTTACCCCGTAAAAACACATATAATTGTATGAAACACCCCTTAACAACAATAAAATCTAGGATCCTACCTCAGTAAGTTAAAAGCTTGACGTCTCAAAAATTGAACCTCAACAAAATGGGATTCTGTCCGGATGAATGCGAAGCCCCCGGCACCAACATCAAGAATCCACAGTCCGTTCACTAAAAATCGTGCCCTGAGCCCATCAAAATCTAGAGAGAATGTAGAGATTTCAAGAGAAGAAATCATATCTGAAATAAAAATATCCCAAAATATGTTGAGCACTGATATTTATAAGCCACGCCAAAAATATCTCTGGTCAGTCGACTAACCTTCCCCTTCTAGTCGACTGAAAACCTTCTGGCAATCCAAAAATCATCAAATATGCAGTTCCACAAATAAGCACAGTTCCACAGCTTTCCTTTACTACCTCTATAATCAAATATGCAGTACCGAGGCAACCTGGCAATAGTACTTCTCTTCTCTGACTAGCCAAGATATCACCTGGCAGTGCTCCTGGTGGAAGATCCCTACCATGACTATGACTGCCATGGATTACCCTGGTGTTTTGCTAATTGGTCTGCATCAGACTACTTTCTATTATCCTAATCGGATCATGCGACAATTCGGTCATAGTCATATCATCTTTCACAGTATTTGAGGTCGTTTATTTTTATTTGTACTGCGGGCCCCATTTCTAGCATTATATTAAGACGCATGACTGTCTCGTTCACGGATAGAGATGGAGTAGCTGCAGTGTCCCGAGCTTTCTACTGAGTATAGGACATGGCTGATGCAGGATAGGGAAAAGAAAGGTAAAGAAGAAGGGAAACAGGAAGCAAAAAGGAGAAAAATTTGAAACCTCCTGCTTTGTTTTAAAGATTTCATAACTCTCCTTTTTATTTTATTTGTAGAGTTTGGGACTTTGGCGCCCTCTCTTTTATTTTCAAAACTTTGTAATCCGAAGCTAAAGTAATGAAAAGAAGGTTCAAAATTATCTAAAGTTTTTCGGTTCAATTAAATAACTTTATTGTCAAAATTAAAAAATAAATTTGCATTAGTCTTACTCAGATTCAAAGATGGTTAAGAACAAAAAATATGGCCAGACTTCTTAAAAGAAGCTGCCTACGTATCCCAAAAAGTAGAATCAAGTCTTAACGTAGTTTGGGCTTGGTTTACTCTCGGGTATTAACACTCTCCTTTTGTGATGCCCTAACTTTTGCCAAGATCTCCCTTTCGGGTTTTGGACCTTGCGGGCTGCTCTAACTTTTGCCGGAGTTACCTTTTGGGTTTTCAACATAACGAACTTTTATTTTATCTTTATTTTTACCTCAAGGGTAGTACTTTTTGAGCTTGTCGAGGTTTACTGGTGTGGAGAACACATTGCCATCCAAATCCATAATGATGATTGCACTACCGATCATGATAGTTTTGATGAGAAACGGTCCGAACCAGTTTGGCTTGAACTTGCCCCTCGGGTCGAAGATAGGAGCTCTAATTTCCTAAAAAACCAAATCTCCTTCTCTGAGATCCTGGGTCTTGACCTTCTTATTGAATCTCGAGCTATCTTCCTTTGGTATCCTTGTATGTAAAACAGAGCCTGCAGCCTTCCTTCATCAAACAAGAGCAACTCTTCCATTCGGTTCCTCTATCATTCTGCTTCTGAAATACTGGCCTCGGCCACCACTCTTAGTGAAGGGATTTTCACCTTAATGGGAAGCACGGTTTCCATCCCGTACATTAAAGAGTATGGCGTAGTTCCTATTGAAGTTCTGATCGATGTCCTGTATCCCCAGAGTGCAAATGGTAGATGTTTTGGCCAATCCTTATGTGAGTTGATCATCTTTTGCAAGATCTTCTTGACGTTCTTATTTGCTGCCTCAACTGCCCCGTTGGTCTGCGGCCGATATGGTGATGACTTATGAGCCACTATTCGGTATTCCTTGAAAAGATCCAAGACCTCTCCTTAAAAATGGGAGACCCCGTACCAGTAAATGATGTTTTTCTTGATGAGCTTAGCAACATGAGAGGCTTTTAATACTGAGTAGGTGGCTGCTTCCACCCACTTGGTAAAGTAGTCAATGGCCCCCATAATGAACTCGTGCCCATTTGACGCCTTTGGTGTTACCCTGCCGATTACATCAATACCCCATACTGAGAATGGCAATGGCAATGTCAAGTTATACAGTTGAGATGGGGGAACATGCATAAGGTTTTCACGGATCTGACACTTATGGCACCTTCGCACAAATTGCATACAGTCTATCTCCATTGTCATCTAAAAATATCCTTGTCGCAGGATCTTCTTGGCTAACATGTTTCCACTCATGTAAGGCCCACGAACCCCTGTATGTATCTCTTTCATCAACTTTTGGCCTTCTTCAGTGTTGACACAGCTTATTAACCCCAGAATGCCGCCGTTTGTATAATCTTCCCTCACAAATTACAAATTGTGCTGATAGTCTTCGTATTACCCTTTTGTCCTTCTTGTTGGAAAACTTGGAATATTCTCCTTTCTCCACGAAATTTTGAATGTCAAAATACCACGGCAATTCGTCAATGCTCTTCTCGATCGCGGTCGTCATCTCGTATGCTGACTTTCTCTTCTGTTCAATTATTAATGGCCTCATTCTGACCTCGAGTGGGATGTCGATCATGGATGCTAGGGTTTCCAGTGTGTCGGCGAACTTGTTTTGCAGTCTGGGAACATGGGTAAAGATCACTAATTCAAAATATGGTATCAACTTCTCTAACTCTTGATGACAAAGAATCAGGGTTAAGTCTCTGACCTTCCATTCTCCTCTTACTTGTGAAACCACCGGTGCTGTATCTCCAATGACTTCCAGCTTCCTTGCTCCTAGTTGCAAGGCTGCCTCCAATCCAGCTAAACATGCTTCTCAGCTTGATTGTTGGTAATTTCAAAATTGAGCTTCAGAGACAAGGGAAAGTGCGATTCGTCAGGAGTGACAAGGACTCCTATTCCGTAACCATACTGGTTGGATGCACCATCAAAGTATAGAGTCCACTTGTCATCCCCAACTTTCATCAGTTGTTTGTCAGGAAACTAGAATTCTATGTCTTCACCTCCCACAACTAGTTGGTCGGCTACAAACTCTGCCACTGCTCTGCCTTTGACTAACTTTTGGGTGACATATTTAAAATCAAACTTAGATAATAACAGCAACCATCGAGCCAACCTTCCTGTCAGTGCCGGCTTTTCAAATAGGTACTTCAATAGGTCCATCCGAGAGATGATATTCACCGTGAAAGACAACATGTATTGCCTCATCTTTCGAGAAGCCCAAACCAAATCCCAGCACATCTTTTCCAGTGGTACATATCATATTTATGACCTCGTCATCTTCTTGCTCAAGTAGTAGATCGCCTTTTCGATTCCAGTTTCTCCCTCTTGTGCGAGCATGCATCCCATAGCTGAATCAATCACTGATAAGTAGAGAATCAGTGACTTATCAGGTTCGAGAGGAGCTAGAATAGTTGGATTTTGCAAGTACTATCGCATGGCATTGAAGGCGCCTTGGCATTTCTGATCCCATTCGAACACGACTCCTTTCTTCAGTAGACGGAAGAGCAACTCACAGGTAGTTATTAATTTTGTGGTGAATCGACTGATGAACTGTATCTTACCTAGAAAGACCCTGACTTCACGCTCGGTCCTCGGGGGAGGAATTTTCAAGATTACTTTAATCTTTGATGGGTCAACTTTGATGCCCCGTTGAGTGATCATAAATTTGAGCATTTTTTTAGCGGTAACTCCGAAGGCACACTTCTGTGGGTTGAACCGCATCTTGTACTTCTTAATCCTTTCAAAGAACTTTCACAGCACTATGATGTGACCGTCTAGATCCTTAGACTTTACTATCATATCATCCACGTATACCTCGACCTCCTTATGTATCATGTCATGCAATAATGTAGTGGCAACCTTTTGATATATTGTCCCTGCATTCTTTAAACCAAACACATCACACAATAACAATAAGTGCCTCATGGTGTGGTAAATGTCGTCTTTCCTCTGTCCTCGGGGTCCATTAGAATCTAGTTATACCCGGAGAAGCCATTCATTAATGACAATAAGGCATGTCCCGCTGTACTATCTACCAAAACATCGATGTGCGTTAGCAGTGTCACGACCTAAATCCGGGTCCGTGAACTAACCCCAAAATTTACCATACATAAATTATATCCATAGGTAATAC
This sequence comes from Heliamphora exappendiculata, assembly GCA_034768845.1. Classification (NCBI taxonomy): domain Eukaryota; kingdom Viridiplantae; phylum Streptophyta; class Magnoliopsida; order Ericales; family Sarraceniaceae; genus Heliamphora; species Heliamphora exappendiculata. Next base: position 6,073 of record JAOTRH010219484.1, read on the forward strand.
CCCAAAACATAAGAAAATATTGTACATATCATTCAAAAGATTTAACAGAACGAACCACGTTCCAAAATTACATTTTCAGGTTTACCACAAATGTTTAGAGTAACATACATTCAACATTAACTATCCCTTTCATTACATCACTTTCCCTAGTTTAATGTACAACAAAAATAAAAGACATCAAATGACATCATAGCTCCATCTTGCTAATGCTCATTTTATTTAAAACACATATTCAAAGTTTAACACACCACAACACGTAACTGAAAGCAACGACTAGTAAAATAAACAGGTACCGGGTTATCACAAGAAGAAAATCGTCTTTCAAGCTAGCCTTGTTGAGATCTCAAAAATTCATGTAGACTCGGATACGACCGTCCTTCTTTAGAACCAGCATGATGTTAGCTACCCACTTTGGATACTCAGTTACCATCAAGAATTCAGCATTGATTTGTTTGGCAACTTCTTCTTTCATTTTTAGAGCCTATTCTGGTCGAATTCGTCTCAACTTTTGTTTGACCGATTTAGCATCATGGTACAAGTGGACATGGTGTCGGACAATATCGGAATCAATTTCGGGCATATCTTCATAAGACCATGTAAATACATCTTTGAATTCTTTTAATAAAGTTATTAATTGTTCACATGCAACTAAAGATAAAGAAGAACCAATTTGTACATTTTGTGGGTTAGTTTCATTATCCAGATTTATTGACAAACTTTCTTCAATTATTGGTTGGGCACGCATTTCTTCTTCTCTTTTTATTAAAAGTTTTATTTTCTCGGGGATATCCCCGTCGAATTTAAAATCATCAAAAAGTGTATAAAATAAATCAAATAAAGTAGAGTAACCAGAAATCTCGTTCATTTCATTGAATGGAGATAAGATTACAAACTTGAAAGCATAAACAGGAGGAGGTGCACAAACAGACGTGCCCTTAACACAGACTCTGACTCAGACTCAGACTCAGTACAGACAACCTGCACATCACATGACTCTAAGGTCCAGTTCTTCACTTCCTTTGTAGCCGCATCGACAATGAGCCCGGTGCAGTCAGTTGGTGCGCTGAAGCCCATCATGAAGCAATTTTGGTCAGACATGTGCAGTTGAGCCATCTTTTCACTGAACAGCACTCCCATGTCAATTCTATCAAGCTTGTCCACCTAATCTTCCTCTTAGATCTTCTTTCGTTCCTCTTTCCCATTCACTATTTCATCTTCTTTCGTATCGGATAATTGATGGCCAAAGGAGATCTCCAATCTTGGGAGCTTCTAGTTGGTTTCTTCATCGATCCATGGCTCCAGGAAACCACAATATGGGAAATCTTCTCCTTCCTTAATAAAGTACCCGTTGAGCATTCCTGAGTAATTAGTCTTTTGTCGGCTTATACTTGAGACCGAAATGGCACGAAGCTGGCAATACCTGGATAGGTTCTAAAATACCCTACTATTTGCGACCCAACCCCATTCTTGGGAAGTAATACATTTGCCTCATCATTGTAACTGTTCGCGGGTTGATGTAATTTTTCTCCTCCTTCAATAGCATCTACACAGCCTGAGCTTCATCGAATTGGAACCCACTTAATGACACATCTCCTTCGCCATGTTGAACCTCCAAGAAAGTCGAGCCCTCTCCTCTCGGGGGTTGGATACTATCTTTGCCATGGATGGTCAGCAATGCCCCACTCTTTATCAACTTTAGCTTTTAGTGAAGAGTATATGGCAGTCTTGAGTGGACAAACGTGCAAGGCTGAACTTTTGTCAATGAGTATCACTGGGACCCACTTTTCTAAACACTTGACTGTAATATGCAGAGGTTTGTTATGATTCTTCCCTTCTAATGGTAAATCTTTCTCCAAAAAAAATCACTTTCGGCTCTGCAGCTGGCAGTATTAATCCAATCAATTGTTTAGGGGTCGCATCAATCGATACATTGGCTTTGTTCATAACTTTCAACATGGCTTGCTGGTGCCGATGTGAAGCCATCAGCAAGCCCCATATGCTAATGTTAGCATGTGTCTTCTTTAGCTGCTTCAGTACAGCGTCGTCCTCTTCTTCATGTTCCTTCTCTTTTTCCTTTTCGCTTGGCTGTCCTTTTTTCTAATTGAGCCGGCTTGAAATGCCGCCCACTCCTAGTCAAATGTTCCACACCTTCCTCGGGATCCCACAATCCCGATATTGTACTTTCAATCTGCCTAACCTCATCTATGCACAGAGGGCTTTCAAACGCCCATAGATCATTTAAGTCAGTGCCTGCCATTCTTTCTCTTCTCTCTTCTTCATCCTCAATGGCCTATGTGTTATCGACCTCTTCCCATATGTCTTCTTTAATAAAACCTACCTGCTATTCTCAAGCGGCCCAAAAGTTGATCCATTCTACCCCATTTGATTTCAGCACAACCCTCACTAACCAATAGGATTGCATATCATCAACATATACCTCCTCCTCAAAAAGTTGAGGAAGGGTAATGCCGTCGAGCACATAGCCAAATCCATATGGTCGCGCTGGGTAGTCCAACGACCAATCATTTTCCTCATTACAATTCTCTTCTTGTTGGTTAGCTTGGATTGCCATCTGATACCCTTTCCAAGCACCATCATTCCATTCCTCCGTCATATTCCAACCGTTTCCATCCATAATCAGTGAACAAGCTGCCTGATCCTCAGTAACTGAAACATGCGGGCATGGCAGATGCGCTGAACAAATGTACTGGCTCGGATCTTCTGGTTGTCCTAAAGACATGCAGTTTACCCCAGCTTGGTTGGCATGGTGTGGCAGACGGTTGGTCGTGACATTTGGATTTGGAGTAGCAGATGGTGGAGGGATTACTTTGTTGTCAATGAGACCCTAGATCTCATGACGCTGCCTCATACACTTATTAGTCAAATGCCAGTGGCCCTAGTGGTAGGTGCAGTACTGAGAAGCATTATACCGCAGCGGTAGGTAATCAAGTACGGGCATAAGGTCAAACAGGTTGATAAGCCCTTTCTTGACAAGTCGATTCAGGGCTGTAAATAGTGAAATGTTGAGGGGAGTGAGACCCTCCTTGGCCTTTGTTGTGGCTACTAATTGTTGTTTGACTGTTGGGTATTGTTTGATTGTTGGGTGGAGGATGAAGGGTTAAAAAGGTTAACCTCATTTGAGCAAGAAACAAGGTCAGCAGAAGAAGACCGATTATGGTTGTTAGCAAGAAAGGTCATTCTTGGTTTCTGACTGGGCTCAGCTTTTTGAATGTCTCCAGACTGAATGGCATCCTCAATCTGTACCTCAGCGTCAAATAACTGCTCGAAGGTAGAGAGTGGCTGTGTGATAAGGTAACGCTTCAGCGAGGACTGCAGGTTTTTCATCACGATTCTCACATGTTCTTTCTCAGTTGGCTGATTTTTCATTTTGGCTGCCATGCCTCTCCATCGGGTCAGCAAGTCAACAAATGATTCTTGATTTTTCTAACGAGTCATTTCCAGCTCTCAAGTGGTGACGTCTAGCTGGATGTTGTAGCTGTATTGACTGATGAATGCAGTGGCTATATCTTCCCAAGTTCTACTCTTCTCCACTTCTAGGGAGAGAAATTACCTTTGTGCCGCCCCAAAAAGTAATTTGTGGAACAATTAGGCCTTGAGCTAATCGTCAATCCCCATGGGGGAGAGATTGCCAACATACATTCTCAGATGGATCCGGGGATCTCCGGTGTCATCAAACTTTTTCATTTCTGGCATCTTAAATTTTTCTAGCAGTTTAGCATTTGGAATAAATACAAATTGCCTACATCCAGTATGTATTTCTCCACTCCCTTTGCCTTTCTCAGGGCCTTCTCTATACGGTTAATTTTCTCTGCCAATGCGGACTCCCTAGACTGGGCAGTATTTTCTTCTTCTATCACAATGGGGCTGGGGACCGGAGGTGGCACAACAACTTGTGGTGTGTCTTGTCCCTGATTATCATCCTAGAAGTCTTCACCGTTCTCATTTGTCAATTATATTAACGCTATTTGATGATTTAACAAGTTTAATGTAAATAAAAAATAAACTAAACAAATTAAAACTAGCTACTTTACCAAATTAAACACATTTATTATAAACCAAATGAATTCTAAAGATTAAAATAACTATATAAGCAATGTAAAAACGTATGCTAAATGAAACAACCAAATTAACCCAATCACTCCAAAGAGGTAGAAAATGGAGTTAGATGGATCGGGGATCCAAGCAAAGTACTTGGATTGCTAAGGAATCCTCGAGTCGGGGAATGGTGACAATGATCCAATTCTCAAGATCCAAGTTAGGACAGCAAAGGTTCGGCTCTCGATTCTTCAGTAGGGTTTCGGCGTCGGGGCTCAAAATTGTTCGGCGACTCAGCAGAGCTTCTCTCACTAAAACTCTATCCTAAAAACGAACGCTGGGGTACGTATTTATAATATTCTTCAACCAACGAGATGCTGGCACGTTTCGGGATACGTCAGGCCATTTGAAATTGGCGGTCGCCAGGTTAGGAGTTGGCGGTCGCCACATTT
>JAOTRH010219505.1:0-10580 GCA_034768845.1 Heliamphora exappendiculata
ATAAAAAATTACTAAATACAAAAATAAGTAAAATAAAAACATAAAATTTAATTTATTAATTTATTTTTATTTTTTAATTTTTAATTTTGATTAAAAAAATATAAATTTTAATAAAAATAATAATAATTTTTATAGTGAAATGTTTTAACATTAGAATATTTTATTATACTTGAGTTAATGTTTAAAAAAAATTAACTGTTGGCTGACCCCAACGGAAAAAAAAAATCCAAGCCATTGATTTTAAACTATATCGCGTCCAGGCCGTCGGTTTCAAATTCTATGCCGTTAGGGGGGGGAGAGGGCCGGGCCGTCGAGATCCATGCCGTCAAGTGCAACGTTGGCGAGATCCACGCTACTAATTTTCGATCAGTTGCTAGAGTCAGTGATGGAGGAAATCAACTGTCGTGTTAACTTGTTCTATCCATTTTTTTATTGGCATTTGAAGCTATAGTGTTAGCTGATTGGAATCAAAATGTTTTGGTGCTATTAATAAAGGTAGGAAAAAGGAAATTTAGGGAAATTTAGTAAACATTAAGTTAGTTCAATAATTTTTTAGAATTTGCCCTTTATACAAACGACTTTAAAAAAAGCTAAAAAGAAAAGAAAGAGCTGACAAAGTCCTAGTAAAAAAGGGGGGGTGTGGAAATTTCTTTTTTTCATCTATCTTTTCTCCAACTTTCTCTGGAACCAAACATCTGCTCAAGGGGAGGATGTGGGAGAAGAAGCCCCTTTGTAGATGAGGAAGTTGAGTCTCTCCAGTGTGAAGTAGATGAAAGTTCCTTTATTATGAGTGAAGAAACATCCGAAATTCGATCCCACCACACATTGCCATCCCTTCCCATATCTTTTGTCGAACTCCTGTATGTATTGGTACTGTTAAAAATATTGTTTTGAATTTTCATTATAAAATATTATATATGTTTTTTTTTAAATATTGTTCAACAATAAATAATTTAGTATAATATAAATATTTATCTAACATAATATTTCAATTAATTAGTTTAACTTAATTTTTAATCTCCTTATTTATTGTGAGATAGCCAACTTGAAAAGATATAAATTTAGCATTTGATATTTTTAATAATGATTAATTTTGATTAACTTTAGAACTCTTTATTTATGTTATTATTTGAAACTTGAATTAAAATATAAAAAAAAAAAATAATCAAAGAAAATAAGTTAGATTTTATTTTTTTTAAAAATATTAATTATAGACCGATACGTATCCAGCATTTATCGGTACGAATCGGTATTTTTATTAGTATAAAACTAAATATTTAACATATCGATATCACTCTAAATTAGTATATACTAGTCGATACCGATTAATACAGTATAATACGGTATCAACAACTATAATTGGTGTCCCATGTCAATTGACAACTGCACAATCATGTAATATCTTTCATTTAATAGTAAATTCTACGTGATCACGTGTCTACCAAATATTATAGATTACTAATTAACCATACTTGTTCTTATAATCAGACTCAATATATGCAGAGAGGGGTGGTTCCCTTTGTTAAGTTCCAAAAAAAAAATCACAATTATAATAATATTAATTTAAATATTATAAAATTATTATATAAATTCACCCTCTAATAATTTTCCCAAAAACTTAGTATTTGCCTGCCAAGAACTTATAAAAATCATTCACTATTTTGAATAAAAATTTTGCGTGGGTCCCTCCCGTTCTTGCAGCTACTATGCTTTAAATCACATAATTTTTTACTCTCTCAAACACGCGGCATAAGATAAAATCAAAGAGATTGGATAAACATATTTGTGGTTACGTACGTACCATCTTGATGTGGGCAGCAATGGATTCGCAGTCAAGAACATCAAAAAGATCCAAAGCTTGAGAAGCAGCAGCCATGGCTTGGATCTGCATCTTCATCGGCATGTCCGTTTCCTCCATCATAGCTTTTCCTTCCAACGTCTTTCAACTATTAATCTACCTACGTACCTACCTCTTATCTTTGAAATCCACAAATTGATTCCCCTCTCTCTCTCTTCGCTATTTTTCCTGTGAAAATAACAAGTGAAAAGGTAGTAGATTCCTCTCTCTCTCTCTCTCTCCCGCTATTTGTCCATAAAAAGTGAAAAATATGTGAAAAAGGATAAATATTTAATGCTCTTGAAACAAGTTTTAAGTTTTAACGTGAAAGAGTTTATGGAGGAGCCAGACCATTTTCAGTAATTTTTTTCTATTATTTTCTGTATTGTCTTAATTTAATTTGGACCCCATATTTATGGAGGTTTCATTATATTCAAATTGAATTGGAGCAATTAATTACTAAGTATCATAGGTTAATTCTATCTGCTATTTTCACCTAACTTTTATAATAAAAATATAATAATTTACTTTTATTAAATAATTAGAAGACAATAAATAACTTATAAAGTATAAATTGTAATTTTATTTTATTAAAAATATTATGCGGCATAAGTGGCTTATATTATAATGTGAGAGTAACTAATAATTTGTCAATTGGGACAATGTAAAAAATGGAAGGAACAAAATACCTCAGCAAACTCCGGTTATTTTAATCGCGATATATTTATGTGAGTTTCATTATTTTTTATGTTAAGTTCGTACAAATTTGTGTTCGAAATTAAATTGGAATAAGTAATTATTCATTACTCTCGAAGAGCAATTCTAGGTAATATTCTAACTCAATATTGTAATTATAAATTTTATAATAGGATATAATAATTTACTTTTGTTAGATAATTAATAATCAAAAAATAATCTATTTAATATAAATTATAATTATAGATTTACTAAGAATACTACGTTGCACATCGTATATATATTAATACTGGGTTCGTTATGTTTAGATAAAATTTGATATGATATAAAAAATAAGTAATATTATGGGTCTTATGTGTTTTATTAATATATAGAGATTATTATAGAATAAGTTATATGTATAGTGACAAATTAAATTCATATTTTGTTAGGATAAAATAAGAATGGTAGAATTAATTTTGACAGTTAAATAACAAGATAAAATAATTTAAAACTTAATACTAATAATATTAAAAAATTTAATATTATTAATATCATAAATAAAATATTATTAATATCATACTAAGTTAATAATTTGGGATAATTAATTATAAGTACTATATTATGATCATGTTATAGGATAAATCATAATCATTTTTAAATTATCTCAAGAGATCATATATTCAAAGTTTTTTAAATTTGGAGACGAAAATACCCTTTTGCATATATATAAATCAAATATGGTAATTTAAATTTTAAAATTTTATTTTTAACGCTAATAGATCATAAATTTAGTATCTATTAAATATATTTTCATTTCAAACTTTTATATTGTCATTTACCCTTTTGCATGTTATATATATATATATATATGTGTGTGTGTGTGTGTGTATGTATGTATACGGATTATATATATGGTATTTTAAATTTTAAAATATCATATTTAATACCAAGACATTCTGTGTATATTAAAGTCATTTTAGTAACGCCATAAATTTCATTATGAATTTTGGTAACGCCATAAATCCATTCTAAACCTTTTCATTCTGAATTTTGGTAACGCCATTTTGGTAACATCATAAGTTCGCAGTAACAGTACATTCCTAAAATGAATTTAATTTCTCGTTATACAGAGAACATTTTAATGAGAATATTTTTATTACGGCATAGTTTAATGAGAACATTTTCATTACGCACATTCTCACTACGCCACAGTCCCATTTAATAGTGTAATAACAAAATACAATTATGAATGTCACAGTTTAATAAAAACATTCTCATTATGAATGTCAATGAGAATACAATAAGAACACCTTTCATTGAGAACATTTTCATGAGTTCTCATTGCAATATGTTCTCATTTTTGTTATTTTCTCATGTGAAATTTTTTCAAAGAATCAACACTCAATAGAAATTAATTCACGACATTACGTTACAATTTAATGAGAATATTTTTATTATGAATAATCGTAGTACGTCATATTCTCATTTAATAGTTTAACACATTTTATTAAGAATTTATTTACGAATGAAAATACAGTGCAATCTTATAGAATTTTTTATTGTAACAGTTAGTTTTTGGAATGATAACACATTAAAATGGAAAATGAGAATATTCTCATTATGAAGATTCTCACTATGCTACATTCTCATTTAATAGTTTAATAACAAAATACGGTTATGATTGTCACAGTTTAATGAGAGTATTCTCATTATGAATGTCAACACGTTATAATGAAAACACTTTCCATTAAGAATTCAGTAATTAAAATTTATCATTTCAGTCTGAGACGAAATAAATGAGAAAATTGAACATAATCTATGCGTAACGTGACAATTGGAGACTGTACGGAATCTTATTTATTTGGTGGGTTGAACAATCCGCCCGAATGAGGAAGAAAACTGCTAGTCATCTGGCATGTTTTGTCCACCTACTTCCTGCAAAATAAATTTTCGGTCGGTAGTCGGAGGGAGGGCCTCCGACGGCTAAGTTAGTCTCAATAAGTGAGAGAGAAACATACGAGTTTCCAAAGATGGAGATTCCTCTCCTCAACCGAGAGAGGAGGTATATATATATATGGTGTTGTCCCATCTTTGTCAGGATAGAACAGGAGAAATGAGAGCTGCAGGATTTGTTTGTCTGGTGGAGAATTACTCCCCTACAGAGATAATAAGGAGTAAATATTACATAATGAATTCAATAAAAACTTTTAATACGATTCAGAAATGCGAAGAGAATGCTAAATGCTGAGATTATTGCACATAGGGTTCATGAATAAAAGATGCAATATTCGATTTTCTCATTACTTATTTTTTAAAGTTATTTTTTGCCGTTTGATAGAAATGAATCGATAAGTTATTTCTAAAATAAGATTGTAAAGATTTTTAAATTAATATATTCAAATATTGAGAAATCAATTAAGGCACATATCCTTCTGTTTTGACGAAAAATTTAGAATAATGGTCATTATGTTTGGGAGATTTGAAATAGCGCGAATGAAATATTTAAAATAAGAATAATTTTGATAAATAATAAAACAAAAAAATTTAATAAAATATATATATTTTAATAAAATTTATTTTAAAATAAATTAACAAAATAGAACTCTGACATGAGATCTCTAATAATTTTATCAATGCGAGCACAACCTCTTAACTTTTTGGACCATTTCCGAGTTCACAATTAAACGAGGACGAGGTCACCGCTTCCAAATGTGAAGGAAACATTTGATGCGCTCTGACAAACTGGCACGTACTCCCAACTACTCTGTCCTTTTGTCCTCCTCGCTTCCACATTTTTAAGAGGGTGTTTGGCAAAAAAATTTATTTTTATTTTTAATTTTTATAATTATTTTTTTATAAATTATAATTTATTTTAAATACCTATAATTTCTACTACAAACTACATCTATTTTATTTTTTATTTTAGTTATAATCTACAATATTTATTAAGTATTTATAACTTCTGTTACAAATTATAATTTATAAGTTTTTATTTTGCCAAACACTTCTTAAAACTAATTTGGTTGTAAATTTTATGTAATTTTTTATTTAATTCTTATGATAATAAATTTAATAATAAAAATATAATAGTTTATTTTTTGATATTTAAGAAATAAAAATTAATTCATATAATATAAATTATAATTATTTATTAATTAAAAATACCAAATAATATTATCTATATTATGTTTCGGGAGTACTTAATAATTTGACGCTTTTAAAGCTTACTCTTTCGCATTTCTCTCTCTCTCTCACGAAATGGATAACGATGCTGAGGATAAAGCTGGCCATGAGGTCCAAATTATCCTATGGGTTCTACTGATTTCCATCCTCACTGCTACTTCAAGGTATGTCGTTTTTTTTTTTTTGATTAATTATTTGATGCTTTTGGAGTATTATGTGTAACGCTCATGTAATACTCTCGCTTAATATATTAGTAATAAATTTTACAGTATAAATATAATAACTCACTTTTGTTACGTAATTAGAAAACAAATAGTTATCTATATTGTATAGGTTTTAATTATTTATTTATCAAAAGTACCATATGACATCACTTATATAAAAATTAAAGAGTACCCAATAATTTTTCTTATTTTTGTAGCAATTTTTCTAGCGCGTTTATTTTAAATAAATATATTGATTATTATTAATTGATAATATTCAAGATAAATAATGCATTATTGGTCAATTAAGTATATTATATTATAAATAATAATTATTTGTTCCTTTACATTGTATTAATTATTTGTTAAAAAGAATTGGTGCAAAATGTTTAAATTTTCTAAATATAAGAATAAATTGTGTGTCCAAGTTTGAGATAGTATGATTTTTTTATAAGTGTAGTTGAACAAATTGTATATTTCTATAAAATAAATTCCATATCTCCCTTATTGGTAACATTAATTTTTTAGTTTTTTTAGTTAAAAATGACAAAAAGCCAAATTTGATAAAAAAATCAAAAATCAAAAAGTCAAAACACAAACTCACATAATATTATATTTAAATTCTTACCACTTTTAAAATATAATAATATTATTTATTCATAATTTATTTGCTACGATTACCAACTACATATAATTATTAATATTAAATATATATAGAAATCTAAAATTGTCCATTTTGAACAAAAAGTAAAAAAATAGTTTTTTATTCAAACAACCAATTTCAGAAAAGTTAGTTTTAAAAGTTAAGTTACCAAACAACTTATTTTGAAGTAAATTTAAATTTTTTTACTAAAAACACAAAAATATAAAAAAAATACTAACTTTTAAGCTAGTTGTCAATCGAAATAGTCTTAAAACGAGAATTAATGAAGATCAACGTCAAAATAATTTATTCAGGTAGTCAAATGTACATTAAAAAGGAATTCTGTAACTAGTAAATTCCTATTGTTCGGTCAGTTCATACATTTGTTAAATTAATATTAAATATATGTTTTTTAATATGAGATAGTCGCGCCAGACATCCTTTCAAAGCAAATTGTTGCCATTTTTTATATATATAAATTGTGCATAATTTAAGTAATGTGTATTGTAAAAGAAATAACTTCATATGAAATATTTATTACTTAATTTGAGATGGTCAACAGATTTTTTAAGCAATATGTTATGAAAGAGAGAAAATAGTTTAAAGGTCTCATAAAATATATATTTTAAAATATAATATAGACATCCCCTTATTTTTTAAAATTTTATATAAAAATATATACATCCCCTTCTCTTTATAATTACTATGAGGGGGTGGCACACACATGTATGCAGTTTTTTTTTTAATTTGAAAAATTAAGAAGTACTTATTGTATAATAAATTTATAATTTTATTTCTTTAGCTAATAAAAGATGTAGCAGTTAATTTGTGAATAATTTTATAACTAAAAATTATGTGATAAAGCTTCAAAACATCTGGGTTCCCTTTATATATATAGTATAGAAGTATAGATTCTCTAATCAAACAAAAGATATATTTTATAATACAAGCAACCATTAATTTGTTTTTTTATTTTTACAAAAGTTAAAAAAAATATTGATTTTCATTTTAAAATTTTTTTTTTTTTAAATAATAATATTTTTTAAGTTAATGTATTTATTTAGTTAAGACAACGTCATTTATCCTGAGAATTTCTTAAATGAAAAACTAAACTAAACAATGTTTCAAAACAAATCTGCTCAAAAAGAAATGGACATACTAAAATCGATAAATATTTAATAAAAAAATCCTTAGGGGAATGAATATTAAATTCCGAAGAAAAATAGTGGTGTAAACCTTTTTATGTAAAGAGTGGTATGAGCTATAAATTTGCAAATGGCCCGGCCCACGATCGATTAGTAGGCTATGAGCAAATATTCAATGTTTTTGGAGAGCAAGTCTAGATGGTGCTCTAATTTTATAATTATTTGTGTATTTAGTGGACCTATCATTTTTTGTTATTATTTTATTTAACATGTGAAGATGTGTCATTCAGTAATTTGAATAAAGTATTGCTCCAAGAGCATTGAATAATTATTTGTAAGCTAAACATCAATTTAAGTTGGGTCAGAATCTGATCATTTTGTGGGCCAGGAATTAATGGTCTGGCCCAATCCAACCTTGTGGTTCTAGAAACTTACAAAGTTCTCGGCCCAGTAAGAAATGGCCCACCTGCCACTCCTAACTCCAATTATTCGGCATTAAAAAAAAGTACAATTATTGAAACAAAAGCGCCTCTTATTCCTAGCCTCTGTTTGGCTATTTAAAAAATTGATTTTTTATTTAAAAAAATAAATTTTAAACTATGTTGTTTGGTATCTTTAAAAAGTTTATTAACTATTTTTCAATGAAAAAAGTCTATAATCATCCAAAAGAATAGTCAACTTTTCTTTAAATGAAAAGATAATACTCTTAATTTAAAAAAATGATTCTACTCTCAAAAAATAAGCAAAATTTTGTTGTTATTCTAAATATTATAATTTAAAAACAAAAAATAAGGACTATAAACAAAAAAATTTGATTCCGAAAATCATGACATAAAATTTTAGGAACAAATTTTGAATCTTTATTTAATTTAAAAATAAATTACAATCTCTAATGGAATTTTTACGTCAAAAAAATACAATTCTCTGATTTTGTTCTCTTCAAATATTAACTTAATAACTTAACGGCGTATTTTCGAATCAGACGACATAATGTCTTTTTTGTTTGGCTAAGCAAATGATGAAACTTGAATAAAAAAGATTTTCAAAATTTTGAAATTTTATCTGCAGAGCTCTCTTAATTGGTTGATATCTTCAAGCGCTACATATAAATTTGTTCTTCATTTTGAAAAGAGCACGCCTACTTAAAAGAATATGAGATGAAGAGTCATAAAAATTTTTAAACTTTTGATAATTATTTCAATTTTATTTATTTAAAAGATATAATCATTTAAGTTTATAATTATTTATTTTGTCTATTTTTTTAAGAGATAATTGTTTTTTATTTAATTTTAAAGAGATAATTATATAAGAAAATAATTTTTTTTAAAGGGATAATTATCTAATAACATAATTAATCACTTATTTATTTATTTATTAATCATTTATTTATTTCTTGTAGGTGTCTTAATATTGTCAAGTGGCTTAGTTCAATTTGTCGGATACTTATCATATGGAGGACTAAATCTTTTTACATGTGGCGCCAAATAATTAAACAAATTATGTTATTTAATTTGAAATTATTTTAACACACGACAATATTTGCTTTGTTAATAATTATGTTATATGTTTTGATCTTTGGAACACGTGTCAATTTTTCATAAGTTAAAATCTTTAAGCTTACAAAAATATATTAGATATTTCAACAAAAAATAAAAAATAAAAAATATCTTAAATAAAATTTTATAAACAATTTAACTTTTTTTCCTTAAAAGCCAAAAAATTTTGACATTCCAAATAAGAGTCTAGTGAACAAACCTTCAAACCTGTTTGTTATTTCGAAAATAAATCGGTAAATATAAAATACCTTTGAATATAGAAGTGTATATTAAATTCAATGGATATAAGTTCATATATATAATACTTGTTATGCATATATATCGTGTTTGTTTGTTTTGTTTTTTTTTTGAAAAAAAATATCAATATATAGAGAATAGGATTAGAAGAAATATTTTCCATGAACATCCTTATACAAATTTTATAATGCCAAAATTATAATTTTTTTGTTTTTTTATTTTTGTAAATAATTGCCACTCGATTTAAGTCCCAAAAATATCACATCACTTACCAAGCTTTAGGTATATTTATTTTTTAATGCTACTAGTCTTTCCAAGCATCACACGATTCACTGAACCCATAAATGATTTGTGTGTAGTGTCATTGTAGGAGTGTAAAAATGACTCGAGCCCCGACGGGAGCCTGTAGCTCGTTATTGTGCGGGCTCGACCTGGCCCAACCAAGGCCCAAGCCTATCCCGACCCGTACTATGCATTTTTCGGGTATGGGCCGCACCCCAAACCCGTGGGCCAAGCCCGAGGCCTGAAGCCCGACCCTAGACCCGTTGTTAGGAAGATGGAGCCTCAGGTGTGGGTTAGGGTCTAGAAAGAAAAAGAGAAGAGAAAAAGAAGAAAATGAGAAAGAAAAAGAGAAACAGCAAACAGGACGCCGCTCCACCCTCCCTTTCGGCTCTTGTAGTAGACGCTGCCCCTTCATCGACGCCGACGCACCGCCACCGGCGATGTCAACGTCACCTCCTGCTGACGCTGCTCTACCTGTCGCCCCTCTCTCTCTCTGTTTCGTCTCTTTCTCATATCTCTCTATCATATATATATATATTGTTAGAATTAGGCAACCCAAGAGGGGGGGAGAATTGGATTTCTTTGCTAGCAATGGAGATTTTAAAAAAAAAATTAGAAAACCTTTTAATATTGCAATAAAACTAGATATGCAAATATGAAATCAATGCAAATATTAAAAGAAGATGGATAGAGATAAAGAAACCAAACACTAGCAATTTATAGTGGTTCGGCTTGATCTTAGCCTACGTCCACTCCTCAAGATCTCCCTTGAGTATTTCCACTATCCAGAATACTTCTGGGCGTATTCCAAGCCTT
>JAOTRH010219516.1:381-10580 GCA_034768845.1 Heliamphora exappendiculata
ATTATGCGACTACGGGACGATCCATCCAATGAAAAGGGCCCAATGTCGCAGATCTCGCCAATGTGCGTCGCTCTACGCGCGTCAGACTCCAAGCTATGCGGGCGGCTTCCCAATTTGGACGTCTTTTTCCCTTCTTTCCCCATATGTTCTAACACAAGAGCACGCAAGCGACACTAGTCTTAGTGCGTAGATCATCCTTGCTTCTCCCAGCAAGCTGCGCCACATTTGTAAGCTCCGGGCTGTAGGAAACATCGTGTATTTTTCCGACTAGCTTTATTTTAATGTTACTGTACTGCAGCGGCTCCCGAATTTGGTTTGGTGAAACCTAGAGCTGCTTGTAACGTACGAAGATACTGTCCCATAGCTTCGGTAACTCGATGCACGGTCATCCTCGCACGGTCGCCCATCTCCCTGTTCCAGGTTGAAGACCGGTCACGCTTTGTGCGGCGCGGAGCCAAGCAGAGGACGATGTCTTCTTGGCGTCGGCACTCATCTGTCAACGTTCCCCGGTCCTTTTGCGCGCCGGTCGTTGAGCACAAAGATGACTTCAGATTCTATGACTTCAGATTTTGTGGTACGATTCAAAAAATGGGCCGACGACTGCAGGAATAAAAAGCCAGATGAGATCGAATGTCAGCGGCGGCAGGAGGAGCTGGTCGCCTTTCAAGGTACGTGTGATGGATTCGTCACCCGACTAGAATCGATTCTCGAGAGATGGGAACTCCGACCAGCGGAGTCGCAGTCCTACACGAAATTGAAGGCGACGGCCATTGCGAAGCAGAGCTCGGCTTTGGAAGGCACCAATCTCACTGCGGCCATCGAGTCGCTGTCCTGGAAGGATCGATCCTTCGCCGAACATGTCGTGCAGCGATACCTGCAGTCCACGGGAGGGCAGAGGAGGAACACGCGCGCCGACGGTCCGTTTGTGACGCTCTTGGCCAGGTTGTCTCTCTACCTGGAGGAAACCGACTTTCGCACCCTGGCGAACAGGCTCCTGTTCAAACGTCACAGGGCGAGTTTTCAGGACGACAGACGGTTCTCAAAGTCATTGGGGAACAAGGCTTCGAGCTTCCTGTTGCGAATAGAGCTGCAGCAATTGATCGGAAATTGGAGAGAAACCCAAACGGGACACTCGCAATGTAAGCCGGACGACGCCCTGGGAGAGATGATCGCTTGGGTCGAAAGGTGGGAGATAGTCGGGTCGTCTGGGACGGCGGAGTCTCTGCGAGCACTGGAACCTTCGGCATACAAATCTTGGTCGCTCTGTTGGGACAAGAAGGGATTTCTCATTGCGGGAGTCGCTCCACAGGCGAAGTCGCTTCCTCCGACGCCTGCCCCTGTCTCACGGTCACCACCTCCAAGCAGTCAATCCCCGCCGGCGAGCCATCCATGCTCGCCCTTGAGCAATCAATGCTCCCCCTACAGCGGTCGGCTACCACCTGTCAGAACTCGAGTACCTTCTGACGATTTCCGCCCACCCGAGAGCGCGACTCCGACTCCTTCGATCCCGTCAACTCACCCTTCTTCTCGTTTCCCACCACCCCTGGGTGGTGGCGATGGAGTACAACCCCCTTCTCCATCATCCACGGCATCGTCCCTGACGGAGCATTCGTTGTCGGGGATTACGATAGTCGCAACAGAGTCCGCTAAAGACGACTGGTTTGGCCTCGGCGCCTCCGATCTTCCCTACGACGCTCTATGGTCGGGTGTCCTACCATCTCAGCCGAACGTCCTTGAGCTGCCGCTATCAGAGCATGGGTCACCAATAGTGGGCGTCGAGTCCGCTGAGGACCGCCGAGAGCCCAATGGGGAATATCAGCCCAGCGATCGACCCAGCGAAGGCGACCATGAACCCGAGCTCGGCCCTCCTTCCGTCCGCATCGAATCCGTTCTACATCACATCAGATCAGTCATCTGCAATCGACTTGCACGAGGGAGAACCCAGAAAGTCGTAAGCGACCTACTGGAAGCGTTGAGAAAGGCCTCGCCGCAACTTAGCAGGGAGCAGAACGAGGCCATTGATGGACCATGGGCACGACCAGTGCGGATCCAACGTGGTCCGAGCATCGCCGAGGACGGATATAATATCGTGCAGTGCACTTCCGAGGAACTCGTTGATTTGGCAAGAGGCAAAGATCCACTGGTCGATACTTACATCGTGATGCCATCGGGAGGTCGCGCTGCCGAGCGGATGGATTCCATCAACCCGGCTGCTGTTTGCGAGCTCGAGAGACTGGGTGGTCTCCCAGGGAGGCCGGCCTCACCAGCCATGCTCGACGTGGCCGATGCCCCAGCTTGGCCACTGGCGGCGTGTGCGGAATCTCGATTCACGCTACTTGACGACCTCATGCGAGCCGAATCCAATACCCGAAGATGGGTCGACGGGTTCTCCAAAGGTGAATTCGGGCAACCGACGACATATGACTTATGCGGCGTCTGGCTCCGATTGGTCTTGGGAAACGCGGTTCTTTCGATACGACCTCCAGGCGGTCGAGAATGGGTGAAGGTCCTTCTGACGACCAGCTACGATGTTTACATCCCGTGCGGCGGCTGGTCCTACACGTTGACCAGTTTAACATTTTGTGCCATGTACAAATGCCTGACGTGGGACGCCGTGCATCTTATGCAGCAATTCGAGGAGATGGAGACCACACCCTGGCTGCCCACCAGACTACCGGAGCGGATGCAGCACCAGCTGCCCCATCTCATTCACGCGCTCGCGGATCCGCAGGGTCGTCAATGTCTGATCGACAAGGCTGGGAGAGAAGCTGCAGGTCTACAAATGACGTTGTTATGGCTCGAAGATGGATTATGTAATACGTAAGAGTGCTACAACGACATGCAAGCGGGCGGTAATAGCAGACAACCGTGCGTTGCATTGCGCTTTCCGGCACTCGCAGCCTTCTTAGCCTCTATCTCGGCCTTCGCAGGAACCTCGAACATTGCCTAAAAATAGAACACGGCCAGACAATGAAACTAACCGCGTTTCAAGATGATTCTAGATTGTGAAAGAGGCGAAGCGAATTCACGTCTGCCGAATTTCCGCAGAGTCGGTCTCAGGGTCATGATGTATATATATACCTTGCGGTCGATCTCAAAGCTCTCGGATGCTGCTCAACCACGTACACTTCATAAGTCCTCCAAAACTACTTTGTCGTAGCCCCCTACGTAAGTCTTCCCAAGACAAAGAGTCGCTATCCACCTGTTAGACCAATTGACCAACGTTCACTTGCAGGCCCTACAGCATGGTCAAAGTACGACTGACGATAGCATTTCAATTCTGCATACTTGCGAGCCTGGCCCTCTCTCATCCACACGGCGCGAGAGGTGTCAACGAAACCACCCAGTGGTACACGTCGCGTGGGCTTGTGTCGTGTACCACGACGGCGATTACACAACCTCAAAATGTGTACTCATCCAGTGATGCGGAGCAAGGATTCCAAGATCTTCTGCAGGTCGTATACGGCAATCCCAGCACAACGGTTGCGCAATCAAACACGTCAGCGGGTGTAAACACAATACGGAACACACTGACAATGATGGTCGGTTTCAGTCTGGATCGATTCACCAACGAAGACTGGTCCAACTTCACAACCGTTCTTTTCCTTCCTATCGTCGAGAGAAACTTGCAGCCAAAGCAGATAGTATTCGCATGTGGAAACTCTACGGGTGGAGCTGAGTTCTCAGAATGTCTGTCGTGGCTTTAAATTCTACATGGCACACACGGTGGAGAGTAAACAGCTCAGGCAGCTCAAGTAGAGAACATTCCATAGTCTTGAACATCATCGACAATACCTTGGCGAGTGGGTCAAGGTCTGGAAGCGATTTCATCGTCATGTCAATAGTGATGATATCAAAGCGTCTACTATAGTGTCATTCAGAAGCATTTCCGTGACGAACACTTGACTTACTGCTTGCCATCCATAGAGTTCCTCGGTTGGATATGATCCAAAAGATCAATCAAGTCATATTCGATCGAGCCCGACCACTCTTCCTTCCGCTGACACGCCATTTCGACCCCGCTCCAGCATCTGCTCGCAGAAGTCTAGAGCGGCCACATAAGCGCCCCGTTCGGTGCACATGCGTGCGACGATACCGCTGCCAGCACCCAGTCCAAGACACGGTTGCTTGAGATCCAGCGCTCACTTTCCTTGGTCTCAGGCTTGTCTATGTAGGGCATGCCAGCAAGCTCAGCGACCACGGGAAGGAGGCACTCGTGAAACATGTCATTTCCATCCTTTCCATCAAGACTTTGGGAGTCGTCCCACTGGGCAGCGATGGCCGCCCAGGCTTTGAGGTTTTGCTTATCACGTTCCGTGTTGTAGGACGAGCGTTCTTCAGCGCTGAGATGCGCCATGTCTTGTGTAGAGAGAAGAACTGATATCCTACAGTATCTCTAGCTGCTGGTTGTCGGTGGCCAGGTTTCCCATATGCCACAGCTCACTTGCGCAGCGAACCCTTCACAGAGTGTCACTGCGGGGCAAATGGCTGCTTTGGGATACGGCGATGACTCCACGGCTGGTGCATCTGTAGGCGGCTGCAGCCAACTCATTGGGCGGCCACTCATACAAACTAAAAATATACAGTAGCTTGCAAAATCAGCTTCACCCTAGGGCTCTCTATGTAAATGTATATTCAGCATTAGCGCAAGTGCTAGCGTAGGGCTATGACGCTTTTGCTAGAGCGTAAGGCATCCATATATCTGCCATATTTCTGGGTCTCGTCTAAGGCTGTCCTACGAGTCTGCTTATAGTACTGTATAGTACTACTCTTGTTGGTGCGGCCCTTGGCAATTGCGGCGGTAGGAAAGGCGAGTCTGCAGCTATTGAATCATCATATGCCTCCCCCGTGTCTACATCGTAATTTCTAGATCCACGAATCATGCAGCTGCTATTGGTGGCCGTTAGCATCCGACCGCCTGCCAGCGCCGTCATTCTCGGATAAGTAATATCTCTACTTCAGACGGTAAAGAGCGAGGCTAGGAAGAGATTTGGACGAATTGCTCAGGAGCCGTCTCTTTTCACCATCGAAGTACTGTTGACGGTCGATAAAGCGGACTTGGTCTAGCATAGCGATTCCGTACCACATTGAGCCTCTAGTCGACAAGAGCCGATGAGGTCCTGTAATTGCTCCTTCGCGTTCTGAAATTCAGTAGGTACCCGTATCGCTGGGGATCGATCACTTTGTGTCCGTCACCATTCTTAAGCGATGAGGACAGCCTGAAATCGACAATATAGAGTGTTAAGTGCACAAAGAACTTGCGCAAAGCAAATACTGCTGTAGTAGCTTGCAGATCAAGCTTCACCTCTTCCGATCATTTTCGTTAAAGCAACGGTCTGTCTCTGCTTGTCGCTAATCACTCCATGCAACATTTGAGTGTAGCAGTTCGCTTAAGAGAGTGAAGTCATAATCATCGGTACTGTAACGCACCGACTTTCTTTGAGCTTTGGATGACGTCTCTTGAGATCTTTAGCCCAATTCCTACCCGGTAGCTTTGTCACATTAATGCTACTGTAGAGAAGGCTGTTAATTGGGCGTCCGAGACCAGACATTTACAACAGGGATCTGACAACTGCTTTCTCTTCGCCTGGTGTCAAGATACTGCTGACTTTGGGCCTTCTCCTCGATCGCATCGAAATGCTGCACGAACCGCACCAAGACGTATCCCACCTCAGTCATGGCAAATTGCTGACCAAGGCAAGCCCTTGGACCACCACCAAACGGAAGAAAATGCCATGCAGGCGCACTTCTCTACCAGCGCTCTGGTCTGAATTCCGCGGCATCTTCACCCCAAAGATCTCTTCTTCGGTGCATAAGGTACACCGACTAGATGACTACCTGCCCTTTCGTGATTTGAATTGGTGAGGTTTCATCGGATCCGCATCCACGGGCAGTGTCGTGTCTACTAGGGCGCACCGGTTATTGACCGGAACTGGCAGGTGTAGACGTAGGACGTCTTGAAGAAAGAATTGTAGATATTGGCAGGATCTCAGGCTGTCGAATGTGACCGATTGGGAGGCGGCGAAGCTACTGAGGACTTCGCATCGAAGCTTCAAGAAGACCTCTGGATGCCGAGCCAGACGAAGGAAGCACCATGCCAGAAAAGCGGCTGTCGTGTCTCGCGCCGCTGCGAGGATGGTCAGTGTTTGGTTCCGTAGATCCTGACAGCCTGAGATTCCGCTCGCATGGGTGGCAAGAGAAGCAAGGAGACTGTGGCTGCGCCCCGCCTGAGCCTCGCCCGTAGAGATTCGAATGGCCTTCTCGACGAAATACTCGACGAACTCACGGATTCGAGCCGTCGCTTGTCTGAACGCAAGTCCATCCACAAGCCAGTACAGGCTCTGATACCTCACGCGGTTGACAAGGCTCAGGCTGACCAACGCGAAGTCGTCTTGGAACTGCCTTGTGCGAGCCTGACTCGCCGCTCACTGGTCTACTACTTCATGGGTGCGACTTTGGGACTCCAGACACTCGCCGAAGAGGAACTCTGTCACCGTGTCGAAAGTCAGCTTGTTGAAGAGTGGCAGGAGCTCGATGTCGGAAGTCCAAGCATTAGCGTGAATGCGTCCGATCACGTCGATCAACTTCTGAGTCGCTCGTTCGGTGCTCGCCAAGTCATTAATGACTACTGGACTGCGGTCGAAACATTTTCCTGGCGCGCTCCCAGGAGCTGCGGAACCCGTCAATAGTTCTCAGAGATTGTCGACTGAGCCGTCTCACCTCTCGTCGCTAGAGAAAGAAAATAGAGTTCCCAAGGAGAGGACGAAATTGGTTTAGTCTCACCTACCCTATCTCAAAGTCCTCCCATCATCAGTCGTGTAAAGAAATTTGGTGGCCAGTATGGCTTGCATTGGCAGGTTCCGTCGTTGACACAATAGTCGAGCCGTCGAACGACATCTCCTCGATTGTGTTGTCCCTTGAACGAGCGTGCAAAGAAGTCATCCAAAATGTCTTGTCCAAAATATTGCGTCAAGATGAGGCTTCCGACCTTCACCCAAGCCGCGACGATGGAGAGAGGAAACGTCTCGGAGATGTTCTTCAGACTGGTGCTGACGACACGAACATACACCTTATAGCGCTTAGAGAATGGTAGAAGCCGAAGAAATATGGCCGGGGGAATAGTGATTAGAGCAATACTTGCGACGAGGGCGAACATGATGAGTGATTGACGACGATGAACGATGAGTCGACGATGGGCGGTGGTATTGTATATATAGCCTCGGGTAGTTGGTGAGGCTACAGACCCTCCACTGTCTTATCAGCATCCTTGCGCGCCATATGACGCGATATTCCGCAAGTGAATAAGCACGAAGCCTAGGTTAGGTGAGCAGGTGAGGTCCAAAGTTGCCGAATCGGGATATAACCCTGATACGGGTAGCGTAGCTCATGCATACATTTCATTATGAGCCGCGGATACTGGAGACTGTATCGCAGGATGTTGCTCTTACTGTAGAAGCTGGGCGTGTCTTTGATGCAAGTTTTCCTGTACAGTACAGTACTGGCTGCGCGGGCCGATGGTGACCATCGCTCAGACTGGGGGTGGGATTCTCCAGAGGTCACCGATAACAGCACTATATATACTTCTAAATTTTCAGAGCCGAACCTGGACTGCTCGACGACCACTGCGGATGCTCGGTCATTTTGACTCGAACCGCACACTATTTACGCCCCGCCGAGACCCGGTATTTCAATGGATTTGTATGCGATTTCCGCAGCCATACTTCTGAGCACTGTCTCTGCCATCGCAGTTGCCAATCATGGCATGGCAATTGTTCGGAAACATCGCCGCCCAATTCAACAATGGCTAGGTGGACGAACATTTTGGGGTCGACATGTGATCAACCCGACACGATTGGAAGTCCTTCTGTATGCACTGCATTGGATCGTCACGGCGTGCCTGAACGTGGCTGGGGTGACCTCAGCTCAGCAAGCCGCTTCGAGGACGGCGCAGCTGGGTGTGGTCCATCTAGCGCTGTTGACTTCATCCCACCAACTGGCGTTTGTGGCAGACGTCACCCGTCTACGGCTCAATACCATTGTAGAATTGCACAGCGCGATTGCCACGATGGCGACTCTACAATTCCTCACCCACGGCGTCTTGGAGCTTGTTCGCTCCCGCACATCTGGACAACGCGCGGTGTCGGGCATCATCGTGAGTTCAAACCAGACTGCAGAGGCGAAGGACGACTGACAAGACGCGAGGCGATGTCCTGTTTGACCTGTCTAGCACTTCTCCCTTTGCTGAGATCTCTCGTGTACGAGCTGTTCCTCTGGTTTCATCGATTATTCACGGTTGCCTTCGTCGTGTGTATCTGGGCGCACATTTCCTCTCACGCGAGGCTCAGTCGGCTTCTCCTTCTCGTGTACCTCTGCGTCTTCGCCGCCTCTTTGGCAGTACAATTTCTGATACAAACCGTGAGAAACATCTCATGGCGGCCTCGAAAGCTGCTCGCACTGGAGGTCGTGCATATTGATGAAGCAGGGACGGGATCGATGATCGTAGAGATCGCTGTGCCGAGACACTGGCCGACGGGTCCTGGCATGTATATTTTCATCACCGTGCTTGCCTGGCGACATGGCTTTTGCTTCCAGAGGCATCCTTATATGTTATGTTGGTGGGATGACAAGACTCTCGATCACCGAGTCAAACAGATCGAAGACATCGCCAAAGATTCAGCCGCAAGCAAGACTGGATATGGAAAGCACAGTATGGATGAGAAGACTCTCGATCACCGAGTCAAAGACGGAGATGAAAAGCACGGTGGAGACATGGAAGACCGTAAATACCTATACTTATGTGTTGAAGCTCGCCAAGGATGGAGCAAGCGCTACATAAAGCCTCTTCTAAATAACAGATGGCAAGGTGCGGTCGAATCGGGTGCACGAGCGAAATCGCGTGTGTGGATCGAAGGCCCTTTTGGCGTTCCACTGAACCTTCCCGAGTACGACTACATCATTGCATTCGCACTCGGGGATGGCATCTACGCGCAACTGCCATACCTAAAAGACATTGCCGACAAAGCGCTCGATCGAGCGAGCAGAACCGAGAGATTTCAGCTGATTTGGCAGACAAAAGATTCGGATGAGCATCCTGGGCGCGCTTGGCTTGATTCCATCCTTATTCGCGAGAAGTACAAGGTGCATTGTCTCCACGCCCTGATGTATGTGGAGGAACCGAAGCTGGACGGAAGACTTGGAAAACGTTTAGAAGTCCAGCGAGGTCGTATTCCTGTCTCAGAAAGGATACATTTCACGACGAGTAGCTTGCGCAGACGGAAGTCAATCGCTATCACAGGTACGTTGTGCAGACACAGCTGTTGTTCTTCCCAATGCAGACTGCTCATTAAAGTGCAGTTTCAGCGGATTACCAAATGCGTCACGAGGTCGAGAAGGCAGCTGAAGAAATTCTCGATCACGATGTCCATGTATTCCAATTAGATTATCAGCCAGGCAGTCCTCCCGCCTGAACTCATAGCTACGTCTCGATTCGGCCTGCTCCTGAAACACCCATCCAGGCTAATCACACTACCGCTACACCTTCATTAAGCGCCTATGCCTCGAGTACCTACTCATCGAATGTTGCTACATGATTAAGAGCTTCAACGTACGCAACAAGTTCCATCTCGAAGCCACGGAATTCGTTAGGGAGGATACACATGGTCGTCTGGCCGTCTCGTTATCCGTTTCGATGAATGCGGACTCCAAGGACTTGCACGCCGCGTCAAAGTCCTCCTGCGAGTCCTCCTGCATAGAGTGGTAAGCCCAATGCAACCAAATGGTGTGACGAGCCATAGCGGATACTGTAGTATTTGGCTTGATGTTGTCATTCTTAAGATCAATTGATTCAGTGCGCGATGACTTGTGAGTGCAAATCGCGAAGTGTCGACAGTGCCACGCTCGCGGCACATCTTGTCTATCGGCAGTCCTGCCCACCACGGAGCTTTATGCAAACAGGAAGAACACTGCATCAGACTCAGCAGCCCATAGACTCGGACCACGTGCAATCTTAACGGGAGATCGGTCAGAGATGGGGAAGAGAAGGTGATCTGCGTGGATGCCGAGTTCCGGTTTTCGCCACACCCGGCTGTTCGGTATGCCAGGATGCACTCTACATGCTTTAGCTAGAGTGCGTCCGAGTGTACCGAAAAGCCGGGTGTGGGGAAATCCGCGACCCAGTCCTCGCGCAGATCACCTTATCC
>JAOTRH010219527.1:0-10579 GCA_034768845.1 Heliamphora exappendiculata
GACCAGACCTTCAAAGTTCTTGAGGTATTCTACAAGTTTGAGAGAGGAAAGAAGGAGAAAGAAGGAAGAAGGGAGCTGGGAAATTAAAAGGAGTTTTTCTAAAGCTAAATCCTTCCATACCACCATCACTTGAGCCCTAAAGAAAGTAAGTAAAATCTCTAAATCTTGTGTCCAATATCTCTCAAAATATCCCCCAACACATCCCTTTAAACACTCTAAAAATTAAGAAACCGAAATCAAATCGAAAAGGCGTCACAGTAGTAAAATAGGGGTTGTTTTGTTCATGAATGATATGAGTTGTTGTTGTGTGTTGTTATCTTTGAGTTTGATGAATTCTAAGTGTGCTGGAGCCTTGATATTAAAGTCTAAAATACAAGCATATAAAGAAATGGAACAAAAACTTGACATAACATAAGTAGAAGACTTGAACCCTAAGAGGCTTAATTTTAAAAAATTTTGATGTTTCTACCCTGAGATTTAAAACGCTATAACTCAATGTAGAAAATTTATCTAAGCATGTTCTTTATGTCCAAATTTATCTTTTTGTATTATTTTTCATCCAAAGTTGGTTTCAACTCGTCTGCATAACTAAAACTCAAGATATTGCAATTTTATCAAAATGTGTCATTTTTCGACCAGTCAACACTACTGACTTGAAAACTTTATTTTAAAATGAGATTCGAATTTTGTTCAAAACATGAAAGTTGTAGATACATGTATATCAATCTACCCACCAAAAATGAGAACCAAAATTTTGAGTTTTGATAGGTCAAAACGCCTTTGAACGTCTCTGTAGAGTTTCAACCCCCTATGAACATTGTGTTACATATTTTTATATAGCTCAAAACCCCTATTTTTAGTTACATATTCTAAAAGTGGTCTACATGAACATTATAGATAATATATTGAAGTATTTTTTTCCAAAAATTAGACTTTAAATCCTCGGGATAATACCTCAAAAATATTTCAAACCCTCTATCCAAAATCGGTTCTGTTGAGTTTTGGTGTCAGACATAACCTATTTTCTAAAATGGCCAAAATGTCTAACTTGTTCCAAACAACTATGCTTAGTTCTAAACATAAAACTTGTAAGAAACTAATTTAAGTATAACATACTAAAAAATGGGCTCATTTGGACATGAAATGACACCCCTAAAACCAAAACTAACAGAAGCATAAGTTTGGTAAAATCTTGAGAAAAGTGCTGAACCGTTTTTACTTAATATGAATTGTTTACCCATTTGCCTTATGATTTAGCCTTAGTGTTAAACATGATAATTTTAAAAAATATTTTTATCTAAATGATGTATAAAAATTATAGCTTGATTCTAAATCTAGATACCCCAAACATTTGTCGGCCTTTTTAATTTAATACTAGGCTTTTTGCTTTAAAATTTGTTAAGTGTATGTTTGAGTACTCTTCACTATGAGACCCCAGTTTTTGTACAATGATTAATTTGAATTAGTCGATTAATATTTTTAAGTGAATGTATGATGATTTAGAATCCATGCTATCATATTTGAATCATATCTTGGGAATTATAACTTATGCTTCACATACTTGTACCTTATACTTTGTGCGTTATACCATGAATCTTGTCATATTGATGCCATGCTATAAATTATTGTACTTGAGATCGATGGTACACATTATGAGCATTGTCATTTGTATCATGGCATGTTGGAGTCCATCTGTGCAAACCGTTGTTGAGATCGTCGTTCTTGATTTTAAATTTAGAGCGTCCCTGGTTATCATTTTTCAAAAATATTTTGGAATATATTCTCCTTGTACACCCTGAGTGCATCCCCGATGTTATAGATTTGGTTTACATACCTTAGGTGCGTCCCCGGTGTTTGAAATGTTTTGGTTTATATACCTTGGGTGCGTCCTCGATGTTTGAAATGGTTTACGGATACTGTTGGGCACCATGGGTTCGTCGCTAGCATTCCGATTTTGATAGATTGGACTTTTGGGTTGACACCGGCAAAGGCATCACGAGTCTTAAAGTGGGACAAACCGCTTGATATATGAGGGCAGTGACAATAAGTTCTTGAGGCAATGACAATAAGTCCTGAGATAATGACAATAAGTCCTGAAGTAATGATAATGATTCCCTGCCGGCAGTGATAATAAGTCCCAAAGTGGTGCGGATCCCACGCCGTTGCCATTGAGTAAAACAGTTGTGGCATGAAACCCGACGATGCATTTAATATTCGCAACGAGGCGCAATAATGGCTTTGGTAATCAAATTCCTGTGAAAGTCTATTCTGGTGATTCCCGACGTGGAATTCCTGTTATAATCTGGGTGCATGTTGGGTTGGCCATATGCATTTCATACACGCATATTTATTGACTTATTTGCTATCCTATCATAAATTTGTCTATCTCCTTGACTATAAACTGTACTGGGTGTTATATGGTATATGTTGAGAGTGAATGTTGTGCCGTGAGCTTAGTTAGAAGGTTAGAGTGTTTTGCTTTTGGGCCTTGGCACATGTCATTCATGCCACAGGTAAGAAGGAGTTCTTGGAGAAAGTCGTCCCAGCAGAAAAAGAAGAGTTTAAAGAACAAGGTGAGTTTCAAGAGCACGTGGATCCCGCTGATTCATTCTAAGGAGTCGAGACCTTTGCTTTTGTTCTTATATTCAGTTATCTCGCGCTTAGTGTAATTTTTTAAATTTTTTGGTGAAACTGTAATAATTATGTACCTTTGAATGGTTCAGAACTCCTTTATGATGTAATAACTAACGTATGTAAATATGAATGAATGGCTAAAATATCCATTTATTTATATTTGTATATGTCCTGACGTGCTCAGAGGACGGGACGTCACATGGACCGAGTGGAAAATAATGTTTTATTACTGATTTTCCTTCACTGTTAAACGTATTTGCATTGTATGAAATGCGTGATTTTAAGGATGAAAATCCATTTGAGGCCTATGTCAGCCGGATGAAAACTTGAGATTTTTTAGTAGGAAAACTATTTTGAGGTTCATATGGTTGAGCCGATTTTATGCTATGTGATTACATATCTTGCTTTACTACATTATAGTATATTTTTATTGAATTTTGGCTCATGTTGTCGAATTTGTGAAAAACCTTTTCAGGTGTTGGTGATCCCGAGGGTTGATTTAGAAGAGCTCGAGGTGGTAGAAGACTTTGTTCATGTTTTCCTTTTATTATGGAATCATGTACTGTTACATGTATTGTCTGTACCTAGAGGCGTATTTTGTCAGCCTTAAGGCGATATACTATGCATGTATAGAATAGAATGTATGTCGTTTTGAATAGAAGAATCTTGGGTAACCTTTTTGCTTTTAAATGGTGTATTTTGATTTTGGTTAAGTGTTTTAAAAATAAGACAGTATTTTTTTTTTAAAAAAAAGTTGGCTCGGTGGCCTTTTCTCGTGACCTTGAATTTGGGGCGTGACAATATGTCATTTGAATTAGTTTTCTTTGAAGTTTAATGTATATAAGAAAAGCTCAACAGCTGCAACGGCAATGGCAATGACGATAATAAACCCCCACTGTCGACCTTGAAGCTAAAGGATTACCTGCTTTTTAGATGAGAATAGCCTGTTCATTTCTATGTTGTTTTTACTCTTTTTTCTGTAGAGAGGTTATATAAATTAAGGCCCCGTTTTGGTAAATAAATTATTGGCTTATTTGACTTATAAATAATAAAAAAAGACAACGTCATTTAGTTTGCTAAATAAACAAGATTTAAACTAATAAACAAATAAATCAATAAGCAAATAAGCCAATAAATCAAATAAACAAGAGTTTAGCTAAACGAAATTGCTTATTTAACCAAATAAGCAAAAATAAGCCAAATAAATCAAAAAAAAATTCAATTATTTTTGTTGGCAATTTCATATGATTATAGCTGCTTAGTTAAATACTTTGAATTGAAATCTTTGTTATGTTTGGTTCCTTTATAGAAAATTATCATCTTCCAATAAATATCTTAACGAGTGAGTTCTTTGTTTAAAGAGATAGATGACTAACAGTGAAGACCAAATTCAAAAACAAAATAAATTTACTGTGCAAGATTATAAATGTATAATATTTTTCTTCTATTTACTTGGTGTTTTTGTTATTCTTATGAAAATAAAACTTATAGTTATTAATGAGAGTCCTTTTAGGCATGGATAATTCTAAGTAATAATACATATCATGATTGGTCTAAAATAATTATATTTAAATTTATGTTAATATATTTATTTTCTTAAGAATAAAAAAAATATTTTAAAAGATATTTGACTATTTCGAATTAGAAAATATATATTCTATATAAAATTATTTGCTTTTAAAAAATTTGCCTTAAATTATACATACAATATATCACCGATCTATCTTAAAAAGTATCTAACTCTCTCAAATTGAAAATTATATCTATCTATTATATTATTTAAAAAATCTAATATCTTTGTGTTTAAAAACCCTCAATTCATTTGTTTCTCAATTTTTTTTAAAAAAAAAATCATATATCATCATATGATTGGTCCAAGACTTAATTTTTAATTAACATTAATTATTCAATATGATCTAAATTAAATTATATTTAAAGTTATGTTAACAAATTTAAGAATCAAAACATTGCTTTAAAAGATAATTAACTATCTCAAATTAGAAAATATATATTCTAGATAAAATTATTTTCAATCAAATCACATTTCTTAAATTATACATAGAATGTCCTACTGATTTGTCTTAAATAATATCTGACTCTCTCAAATTAAAAAATATATTTATCTATTATCTATTATATTATAAAAAAAATCCTAATATCTTTGCGTTCAAAAACCCCCAAACTATTTTTCTCAAATTTTTAGCTTTTTAAAAAAAATTCATATATTATCATGTGATTGGTCCAAAACTTAATTTTTAATTAATATTAAACATTCAATCAATTAATTGTGGCCACCTAATTAAATATGCAGTTTAAAATTTTAACTCGATGCTTTTAAATCAAGTGCATATCCTCTTAATTTAAATTGTTTTATAAAAAATCTATTTTAAAAAAATCTCAATTGAGCTAAATTAAGTATACTTTTTCTAGTAATTTGAATTATATTTTGAAAAAATATATTCCAAAAAAAATATATTTCCAAAATATGATTTAAACTAGTCAAAATAAATAAATTCTTAAAATATTTATAGTCTATTATTATTGAAATTTTAATAAAACTGCAATATATATGTACTATCTTAGATACGCATATTAGTACACTAAAATCAACTAAAATGCTAATGATTAAATTTTAAATAATATTATATATTTGCAACACTACTACTAATTTTTTTTATAGATTATAGTTATTTTAAAAATATTAAATCTAAAAATTTTCTTATTGATAATTTATTTTATATATATCACAAGTTGTAAAATATCACGATTAAGTTATCAAATGATATAACAATCTTTATAACAAAATGATTAAATACACTAATTTTTATAAAAATTTTATACTCAAAATTTTATATGCGATAGTTATGGAAGGTCCGATAAAAGCTAATTTATTATATTCTATATATTTTAATAAAAAAATCTTAAAATTATATTTTATTATTTTTTAATTAAAATTCCGTGCACGGGTTCATACTAGTTTTTACCATGTGAATTCTCATGTCATTAGGATTAAATGTGCTTCATATACATGCGACCCATTGATTATAATTCATAATAAAACATCATTATTGCAAAATTGCACCTTAAATTATATATTTAAGGTTTTAACTAAATTGACGCCTTGTTTAGCGTAATACCTATATTAATGACTAATTCCATATTTGTCTTTTTACAGAAATTTAAAATGGTTTTATTTGTAAAAGAAATATTATTGAAGGCAGAAGATTAAATTTGTCTACAAAACTGTTTCAAACCCGTGACTTGTTTGAGCCAGGATTTTTGTGTCCTTCGAAATATATTTTCAAATTTGAATTGGGACTAGATCTCTGTCTTGCAATTTTTTGACTTAAAACGAACTAGTTATGAACTTTTTGTGAATTATTTTATAAAATCTATATTATTTTGAACATTCTCTTGATATGTGAGACTATTAGCATCAGACTCCACGTAATGCGTGTGC
Organism: Heliamphora exappendiculata; assembly: GCA_034768845.1. Lineage (NCBI taxonomy): Eukaryota > Viridiplantae > Streptophyta > Magnoliopsida > Ericales > Sarraceniaceae > Heliamphora > Heliamphora exappendiculata. The sequence goes on from JAOTRH010219527.1 coordinate 6,095, forward strand.
AACGTTATAATAAAGATTTAATTATTACTCGCAAAAAAATCATATTTAGTATTGATAAACTAATTATCTATGCTATCTTATAAAAGAAGAATACTTATTTGGTATTATATTAATTTTGAAATTGTGTAAATTTTTTCATTTCCTAAACTATCATTAATAACGGCATCTTTTTAACTAATTCTCTCTTGAAAAAATTACCTGTAAGTGCTCAATTTCTCTCCCTCTCTCTCTTCATTAGGTTTGCCTCTCTCTTAAAAAAATTTAAAATTTTATATTTTAAAATAATTCGAATTGTACACGCAATGCATATACCCAAGTGCTAGAAGCATATTAAACAAATTATATTAATTGTTTAACAAAATACATAACAATATAGTCCGAATAACAAAGAAAAAGTTACGATGAGTATGCACGATCCAAACATTTTTAAAAAAAATCGCATGTGGCGCCACAAACTTTAGTTTTTATATAATGTGCAATTCTCTATTTTTTGAAATTTTAATTGTATTGCTATTAATATAATTTTACTTGACTAGCTCTTGTGAAGTTTGAAAATATTCATCCCAATTACTGCACTTGATATTGTATAATTATGTAAGACAATATATATACTGTGGTTAGAATTAAGTCAAGACAACAAACCGCAAAAAAACTATAACCTAGAAGAAGAAAAAAACCATAGCAATTGCTCAATTTTTTGGGTTCAAATTTAGGACTATATCTGCAAATTCTTATTTTCTACCTTTGATTCTTCAACATCGAGGCATACAATGGCATCCATATTGAGATATATATAGCAAGGGGGGAAATAGAGTAAGTGCAGATTTTTTTAAAAAAATTGATAATTTAAACTTTAGCAGACAATTAATTCATATACATGCGAGTGAGCTTTTTATAAAAAATAAGGGAAAAGATTAATTGCTTTTTTGAGGATGTCAAACAGTAAGTACAACTTTAAAATTAATTTTTTAAGTTAAAAATTAAACTTTTTAGAGAGTGTAAACAGACCAATTGAAACATTATCATTATCTATCTATTTAAGAAGTAAATAGAGCAATCAATAAAGTGCAGCCAATATATGGAGCAATTGATGCAATTGAACTGGGAGGAATAAATCTGAACGCGTATGAATTCTCTGATCACAGTCGGCAGTCTTAGAAGCAGATCGTTATAACACGGAATGTGTCTGATGCAAAAATATAACAATGGGCAAAGAGATTTTGAAACCATGGAAACACTTACCTGAAAAATTGGATAGAACATAAAAAAATTGATAGTACTTCTCATTGTAACGGAGCTATGCGAAAATGTAATGGAAATTAATCCAAGTTTCTCTACCATAATGCCGAAGTCTGATGTAATGGAGCTTTATACCCAAAAGTTATGCCAAATTTGATGGAAATTGATCCAAGTTGGCCTGTTGGAATGCCAAAATGCAATGGAGATTTGATTTTAAAAAAATATCATGGGAACATAACTGTATTCTTATACAATTATTGCGTTGGAAAATGCCAAGGTGGAGGAACGTGGGAAGGAAGTTATTAATGATAGGGAGTCTAATATTTTACCTTTTAGCCTTTTGTTTTAAATTTAAAGTTGATCTCAGAAAAAGAAAATTTTAAAATTCTACCGGAGTTTTTGGGTAATTAAAAAAGTGACACTTGGTTTCACCAAATCCAAGAGTTTATTTATTATAGTAGTATAGATAGATCTAGATAATAGGAGGTTGTTTTTTTAATTAAAATAATATCTTAATTTTTGGTGAGATTTTGATGTTACGTTCAAAACTCAGTTGGAGAACACAAAAAAAAAAAAAAGAAGCTTTGAGACACATTTTATGCAACAAAAAATAATTAAATTTTCTTATATATTTACTCATAATAAAATAAACAGTTTTTCTATGCATAATAGGAGGTTGTTTTTATTGCATAAAAATAATATCTTCTTCTTTGGTGGGATTTTGATGTTATGTTCAAATCTCAGTTTGGGAAACAAAAATAAAAAGAAAACTTTGAGACACATTTTATGCAATAAAAAACAATTAAATTTTCAAATATCTTCACCCATGATCAAATAAACCTTTTGTTGGGTCCTTATGGAATAGACAAATAATAAACAATAATTGAGAGGTGAAATATGCGAATTAGTCAGAAACACAAAACGGAGAGAGATAAGATTGAGTGAAGGAGAAGGCTAATTGAGTGTATAGTACTGGCAGTATGAATAGCGTTTAGGCTCTCTAAATCTGATTATCCTCAGAAATACCACTATCCTTCCTATTTATAACATTTAGAAGATTTATGTTAGGATTAGGATAGGGCTCTCTAGGAGATATAATTAAATCATGAAAGGTAATCTCGAGGAATTAAGGGATTTTATCCTGAAAATCAGCCGGGTAGTATTCTACTCCAACTCAACTAGGTCGGCTGACGAGTGCCATGTGGATACCTGGCCTGTTTGGGTCAAGTACCCGACCCACTCAGGTCGAGTGACTCGGGGGTCACTCAAGTGACTTGAGTGCGTGGGCCCGCATGATCTAACAAATCATTTCCTTAACTACCAAGCCACATGTCTCCTGACGTTTTCGTGTAGAATTGTACTACCATTTTCTTTATTGTCTTTGGGACAGTCTTTCGATTCTCAGAGGAATCTATAATCATATAGTCTGTGTTATATCTTGACTATTCAGTATGTGCTGAGCCACATAATCAGTGTTATGCCATCATAATTAGGTAGGCAGAGCTACGTTATAGTCTGTGCTGTCTTCACGACCTATGTCATGTCAGTAATACAGTCTGTGCTGTCTTCATGGTCTGTGCCATGGCAATAATATAGTATGTGTTGTCTTCATGGCCTATGCCATGACAAGTAGTCGGCGCTCTGTCGTACTCAGGGCTACGCTTCATGGTCTATGCTATGGAATGTCTTTATTTGTAGTCAGGGCTACACTTCATTGTCTGTGATATGGAATGTCTTCATTCGTAGTCTAGGCTATAGAATGTCTTTGTGTCTCTGCACGATGAACAACGATATTAGTTGGCTAAGTTATAGGGAGTTCTAGCATCTCGAATTCCTAGTAATTCGAGTAAGTCAGGTCTGAGTCTTCTTGTAACTAGAGTAACTTGGAGTTGTATGCCCGATTTACAGATGGAGTAAGATTGGCCCACTCGAGCAACTCGGGTTACTCGAGTTACTCGAGTTGGCGAGTCTTTTGGGCCTCTCAATTTGCTTTTGCTTTATTGATTGGTTCAGGTCATAGAATCTATGATTCAAATACTTAACCCTCTTCGTAGTTCATATTCAAGTTAGTAGTAGAATAAGTAGTTTGTGTCATCACCCGAGTACTTAGGTTAGAGTAGCCAACACTGGTTAAGTGGAAGAATATTTGAGCTACTAGAGAGGCGAGTAGCTTAGGTTACGAGTGACTCGAGTTATGAGTAGAAGTATTCTATCCAGTAGCTCGGGTTATGAGTTACTCGAGTTATGAGTAGAAGTATTGTACCCGAGTTACTAGAGAGGTGAGTAGCTCGGGTCATGAGTGACTTGAGTTATGAGTATAAGTATTGCACCCGAGCTACTTGAGGGGTGAGTAGCTCGGGTCATGAGTGACTCGAGTTATGAGTAGAACTATTGCACTTGAGCTATTAGAGGGACGAGTAGCTCGGGTTATGAGTGACTCAAGTGGATGTATTGTTTAAATCACATAGTTAAAATGAAGAAATAATTCTTGTCACCAAAATGGAGTTCTGTACTCAAACAACCCGACATATCACGTAGGTTGAACCACTCGCCCAAAAAGGGGAATCGAGTGGCTCGACTGCCAAGCTGGCCGATTGTAGTAGAGCCAGTAAAATGTACCAGAGTGGATTAATCGTGCTTGAGTAGTGTGACCATACCCGAGTGGCATAAGCGTACCCAAGTAGCTTGGTTGTACTTGAATAGGTAGACTATACACGAGTAGATCGGGTGTACCTGAGTAGGTCGACTGTACCCGAGTAGTTCGGGTACAGGGTGTACTAGAGTAGCTCGGGTGTACCCGAGCGGTTTGATTACTTATTACGAGCAGCTCAAATGTTGTTCTCATCTTGAGATTATTTTTATTGATTTTCTTTCATTCTTACTCTTAATATTGGCTTACTCAAGTTATCCGCTTTAATGATTTGACCCATAATTATTTATATATTTATTATTCAAAATTCATATATTAATAGGCGACGACCCACCTATACTTTTTTTTATGTACAATAGGAGGTTGCTTCAAATATCTTCGCTCATGATCAAATAAACAGTTTTTTTTTTATGTATGATAGGAGGTTGCTTCAAATATCTTCACTTGCCTCAAATATCTTCACTCATGATCAAATAAACAAATTTTTTTCTTTTTTTTTAATGTATAATAGGAGGTTGCTTCTGTTGGGAGAATTTCCAACGCCGACATAAAATACATGCTCGGGGATCCAGAAAATACATCTTTATTAAACTTTC
>JAOTRH010219538.1:0-10579 GCA_034768845.1 Heliamphora exappendiculata
ACCTGCTTTCCGGGCTTCTTCCAATTCCAGCTGCTTTCTATGATCCTCCCTAGATTTGAATGCCACTGCAAGTCCCATAATGTGACAAACGTTATTAATACAGAAGACAAGGAAAGACAGCAGATTACAGACTTTTCCATAGCTAGTTAAATTCAGCCTAAAAAGACATTACTCACATTGGGGAAAAAATGAGAAACAACTAATTCATATATTACAAACATAACATAAGGGAATCGTAATTTGACGAGAATATAGCAGGCAGCAGATGAGGCATAGAAATAGCTTTCTTTCATAATGCATTCCACAAAAATACCCTCATTCTTTCCTAAGCAAAACAAAGGATAAGTACTAAATACAACAAACAAAATACGGCATGTAGACAATGGAAGTCCAGTTCAGCAGGATAGCTGCAAGTTGTATATGTAAAGATTTAAAAGAAAAATAATCCCAAATTTAATAAAGAGAAATTTGAATAAAAATAAGAAAACAGACAATTTTTGCACACCACTGTAACTTTGTAACTGGGTAATTGTATAAAGAAAAAACTTAATGAGTCCAGATAAATGTATGAGCGTAAAAGCATCTCCCACCTCTTCCTACTTGTCATTCCTTCGCCAGTTTGGCGCAAAAAAGTGATAAAATATGACTACAATGGGCTTGCCATTTTAGAGAAAGCATGAAAGCTCTCTATTTCTGGGGAGCAAAGGGATTTTTTAGGAACCCCTCCATTGATGGGAGTGATAAATCCAACCAACTTTTTACTTGAGACAATAATACTGTACACTAAACAATTGCACATAATACAATAAATTGTATTAATGTGTGTAATAGGTAAAGAATTGTGTGCATTTAGATAAAACATTGTACAACTAAAATAAAACTCTCCTCCCATACAAAAAAAGAGGGTGCAAAGGGAGAAAATTATTTTTATTATTTTTATATATATTAAAAATTAATTTAAAAAATTATAACTTCATAAAATAGAGAGTATGGTTGGAATTGGAGATGAAAAAGTGACTCACGCTATTTTAGAGAGTCAATTGGCTAAAATTTAAGGAGAATTGTTGGAGTTGCTCTAGAAACAACCAATCAATAAGACATCCCTAACAGTAGTACGGAACAATTAGGTCACCACGATTCAATCCCAACCAAAAAAGAAAAAATCCAAGACAAACCCAGCGATATAAGCTTGATCCAAATGCCCCACTTGAATTAGGGGCGGGTGGTTCTCAAGAAACATATTCCGTCAAACAAAACAGACACCAAATTGACACAGAAATAATAAAAATAGTGGGGAAGGTACCGGGACACAATAGAATTGATCAAATTCTAAAAAAAATCAATAATTAAATCCATAGCAATCAATTGCACTCTTCATGTAAACGTAAATAACAAAGAAATAAACCAATTCGAAAGATAAGAGACAACAATTTTCCAATATTATATATGTGTGTAGATGTAGATGTGGATGTATAAATATACAAAAGAAAAGAGGAATTAAGAGAGGGCATACCTGACGCAGTCGCCATGTTTCGCCTTGAAGATACAAAACCCTAAGAGAGAGAGAGAAAGAGAGAATTGGTATTAGCAGAGGAAGAAAGCGCTCCGAAATTGGGTTTGACTACTGTACAATTCTAGAATTGTTGGAAGAAAACCCTACAATCCGAGATAGTATTATGGAGAAATACAACCTCAACATATTTATATTGTGATTATTTAAAATACATGTACAAAATAAGAATTCACCGACAATTTTTAATTGAATTTATTTTTAATATTAATTAATTATAAATAATAATTAATTTTTTTTAATCTATTTTTTTGTTGAAACATATATCTGAATCCCATGACCTAATTGTAATGTGGAGATAAACTTTGTGCATGTTGCGTAATTAAATCAAATATTTTTTTATTTTTTCACCTACATTATTATCACTCTCTAGGGTGTAAAGTAGCCCGCGTGGCCCGTGGTCGGATCTGAAGCCAACAGAATAAAATTTCAATTTTGAGTTTGAGGAGCCAACAGAATAAAATTTCAATTTTGAGTTTGAGGAGCCAACAGAATAAAATTTCAATTCTGAGTTTGAGGCCAGCCCAAATGCCATGGACTGGGCTTGGATCTGAGCATCTTTCCCGTGGGCCTAGACCCTAGTTTGGCCCAAAAGGAGAAAACAAAAAAAAAGAAAGGTCTCGCCCTTGAGGCCCAGCCCACCAGCTTCCCCAGTTTAAAAATTGATAGAAAAATATGTTTAGAATAAAATTTAGTGATCAGAAAACTACCATTATATGTAAAAGCTTGGCGGAATTCTTGTATATAATATGCTACGGATCCAAATTAAAAAAAACAATTAATTTATTTTTTTAAGCACAAATTATAAATAGTGTTTATCGACCAGCTGGTGAAGATTGGAGTAATGTTAATTTATACTCAAAAAAATTAAAAAATTAGATGAATCAACTAAATTATTTTCTTATATTTATATTCTTACTGCCCCTCTAATTTATATCAACTTACAAAAATAATGGACATTTTCATGTTATATTAGGAAAATACAAGATATTTTGATATAAATGGTAATATGACAAATGTTTTAGAATATTGCCACATTGTTTGAATAGCTATAATGTTAGATCGTAGATGTAAAGATCTTGGTTTACAACATTTTTAGAACATATTTATGGTGATCAAGAATAATTTAATCCTATTCTAAACACCATTAGAAGATGATTTGATGCATATAAACAAAATATAATACCAAAAAGGGCGCAAATACCCACTATGGCCACCTCAACTCGAGAGGTAGTTCATTTAATGTTTTTTCACAAATAAAAAATAGAGACTTTCACAATATCAAATTAATTATACCTTCGAATTACAACGTTATCTAAACATTCCAAAAGAAAACGAGGATGGGACTTTTGAAATTTTAGATTATTAAAAACACTATAAATTGTATTTGCCAGTGTTATCTTCTATTGCTTATGATATACTAACGATTAATGTTTTCACAGTTGCTTTTGAGACAAATTTTTAGTATAGGTAGATGAGTTGTTGGCAATTATTGTCACACCCTCGAACCCGAGGCACGTGAATCCTACGAGACAGAGTTTTAAAATAGCTTAATTCGTGGTTAAACCCTCATTGAAGGAAAACCATTAAACTTAACTTATTTTAAAAAGTTCTCACTTTCCCAACTTCAAAATTTTCCAAGTGTAAAACTAAAAAATTTCAACAAAATTTTCTCTGCTTTTCGGACTATCCCAAATTTTCAAAAAACCTATTAAGTTCAAATAACAGTTTATACCCAGGCTCAGCTTGGAATCCAACTCCCGATCGAAATAAAAACTACTTACTAACTATTCATATCAATTTTCAGTATATCTACCTCAATCTCTAAAAGAATTAAAATATACAGATTTAAATCATACATGAACATTCATTGTATTCTCATATTCATTACATTCAACCAAAATTATTTCATCATTCTCTATGTTTTACAATTGATTACATCTATTCAATACAAAATAAAAGTTACTTATTCATTCTTCAATCACACATCATAATCAGGACCTGTCTGACACCTATTCTTCATCACCAAAACTTGTAAAATGTTTAATTCAACAAGCATAAACCGAAGCTCGTAGAATAATGACTAATAAATAATGTAATGCATGATATGTGAGGTGTGAGGAAATGCCATTAGACAATAATAGTAACACATTTCCATAGCTAAACAAGAACTCGAACGCACCCTTTTTATTTTAAAGGAGTTATTCACCATTCCTTCAGTTATTGTAACATAACCAACTTCTTTCTTTCAATTTCACCATTTACATGTATATCATCCATAGACATTACATCGTTAACTTAAGTTTTTATACAGGATCTTTATTCTCATTACGTCATTTCCTCATCTCATTTAACTCGTTATACAAACACAAACCCGACATTCCAACATCAGTAGCTCTAATATTCGCAAATTCTCCCTTCGTGATCTAGTTTATATATTGTTCTTACCAAGTTCCTGTGTTTTAATTACCACTTAAACCATTTCATTTGTTCCCATATAATTAAATGATCCCTCAAATCATACGCTCCATTATCCATTTCATTTAATCACGAGATTGTTAAATTCCCATTTATTCATTTCCATTCAAATTTCATCCTCTTTATTTTCATTGCACGTTTTTTTCAAAATTGATTTTCTTTTATTTATTTCATTACTCAGATACAGAACTGCGTAAGACGTAGCTTATAAAAACCTTTACTCTTTTTTATTAAATCATTAAACTTTTATTTCAATTCATATTTCATATTTCATTTACATTTTCTCACTTTATTTTTATTTTCAAAAACTCCGTTAATTTAATATTGAACCGAAGCCACGACAATCTCAACCGTGTAGTCACAACCATCGGTTCACTATTAAATTAACTATCAATTCCGTTAGTTCAATATTGAGCCGAAATCACGACAATCTCAGCCGTAAATCCAAACTACTACCACGACAATCTCAGCCGCGTCTATCTTACGGGGCTAACCCGAGGACAACGGTACCCACCTTGCGCGAGTTTTCGGTCTTTCACCGCGGAGCTAGTTAAGCCCAACTTATTCATGTCCACCATCAGTTCATTATTTCACTTTTCAGTTCAGCATCACAAGTTTCAAAATGTTTTTATCAATCCGGCTTTTATTCACATGTCACATCATTCAACATATAAAGGAATCTCATCTTCCCAGTTTAACAATAAAAATCTCACATATTCACCAAACATAGTTTCTCATCATTTGGTATTTACTTCACCCACTTTACTTATAACATCAATTGTAATTCACATTAAGTATTCCGTGAATCAAACCAATTTCATGATTCTCCAAAGTTTCTCAATAAAATTACACACGTGGTTCACTGTCATTAAATCATGTTTTGTATACAAAATTCATCAATTTCAATTTCATAGTTTACTTTATCATGTCTTAAACGTGACATCGAGTTGATTCATTTTCACATAACATACAGTATTATTCCAATGCCATGATATTCAATTCGCGCAATCATTCTCAAGAGTTTTTAAGTTAAACCCCGATATGCCACTTAACTAACTTCTTACATTATTCCAACTTCGTGATTTTAACACAAGATCCTCCAATACATATGATATATTTACAACTTGCTCCATGGTTATTGCTTACTGATCATATACACACATACAGAATCACACTATATTCCGAGATGCCTCACCAATTTTATTTTACCCAAACCAAAAATTCATGTTCAACTCCCAAGTTTCTGGCAACTTGTTTTTGAAATAATCTTGACTTCATCCTACAATAACGTACAGGTTTGGTACAACTCTATCATAGTTCAAAGCCAACAATTAATTTAATTCACATCCAATTAATGCTTCACTCCCACAAAAGATGGGTATTCACTTCAAATATAATTCTCAAACTATCTAATTTAGGTATAGATCAACCATCATCTCATATAAATCACATTATAATACTCAAGAGTCCGGTCTCAAACATCTCATTCCACGAATCTCATAACCAATACATTTGATTAAGCCTTCCAATCTCATGGAATTAACTTCTAAATCAATTCAAATTGGTTAATCCTCAACCCAAATAGTATAATCAACGTTAAATAAGTTTTAACTCTCTAAGTGACCTAGCTTTCATAAAATTTAAGCTCTACAGTAAACTCAATCATGGTTTACATGCAATCATTTCCATGCTCCCCCGTTACATCACAAGTTCATCTTTCAGTTCACAAATTGAGAAGTTACAAGTTCTCTACTTTTATTATGCACCACTTAACTACATTGATTTGTTCATACTTATTCCAATGTAATGATCTAACAAATCCATAGGTTAGGTACACTGTAATAGTGGTTCAAACTAACTAATAAATCCAAGAAACTTAATAAAAATCCAAATTTCCGTTAAATTAACCTTTGAATTCATCCCAATTCCATGAGTTAGAAGTCTATTGATTAGATACATCAAAGAATCCAGTAATCTTGTACCCAATACCATCCATCAATATGAATTAATATTTACATTCAGAATCTATCAAATCTTTAACTTACGCAATGAATTTAGCTTTGCCTTAGTACATCTCCAAATTCTCAAATTAACCCAAGCATCAATCCAAATTTTATGATGTAATCCTAAAATTAATCTCAAATTCATCATACAATAGCATACATGTTAAGCACAATTCCATTATAGTTTAAACCAAACGTTAAATTCCATTCTCACCCAATTAATATTTCACAACCACATAAACTAGGAATTTACCTCAAAGAATTTACAAACCTTCTAATTTAGTTGTAATTTCCACCATTAATTCATATTGTATCATGTTACAAGTTATACTACCCAAGTAATGATTCAAGTTCCCAGATCTCAACGATTTAACTCGAATTAAACAAAACCCAAACTAACAAACCATGAAGTAACTAGATTCATGATCAACACTCCAAGTTTCACAATTAAAGAATACATTTAACCTCCCAAAATATAATCTAACAAGATTTAAGTTAAAACCTTTATCATCCAATTAATCCTTCAATTTACCCAATTTCATAGTTCAACCATCCATATGTAAATATATCCAATAAGAAAGGTGCAAACTCCCAAATTTTGTCCATTCTCCATGAATTAAATATCATCTAATTACTTAACATAGGGTTTTATCAAATTTTATCCAATCTTTAGATCAAACCATAAGATTAACTCTAACTTCCCAAATCTCCAAGTTACAATGTCTAAGCAACTCATTATATGTCCCAATTTCATCATATCTTCACTTTTCCACATACCCATACCGACCAAATCAAGTTTTACACACACAAAGTTTCCGAATATTTAAGTTAATCCAACAATCTAACTCCTACTCACAAATTGGTAAGTTACAAAGGTTGAATAACTCGTTAATTGCTCTAATTTCATCTCTATAGTCAATAAATCATGGATTTCAACCAAATACATCATAGATTTAACTAGGGTTTGATAAAATTTCAAAAACTTTTAGGGTTTCGAGGATCCAACTCAAACTTCAAGCCATATCTAAGCAAAATATCAAGGTTTAGTCAAAATCCTACCTTTTAGAAGGAAAGCCCCCAAATTTCGCCAACATTCCGCAAACTTCGCCAAATACGTGAACCCTAGAAATTCGGCCTCCAAGGAATTGAGTTTCGGTTGGTCCAATGTGAAGATCTCGTCTTGTATCGCTTAAATCCAAGTCGGCGGCGTCCAATTAGGAGCATAACGTGATCAATTTCTAGAGGGATGTTTAGTCCGAACCTTTTGCTCGACAAGAATGGTGGAGACAAGAAGAACAAATGAAGAAGACAAGCGGCACGCGTCTGGGGAAAAATGGGCCTGGTAACTTCTTTTTTCTTTTTTTTTTTACCTCCAGAATGTGCCACCAAGAGGATAATCATATGTATTTACCATCATATTATTTTTAACTTTTAATCCTCATCACTTTAATTCCTCACTTGATTTAAATTAAAATTGAATTACATTTTTATTTTTTATTTTTTTTTAACATTATAAAATTAGTCAGGGATTCCATACATGCTAACCTCATTACAAACCATTACCATTAATTCAATTAAGCTAAAATAATTAAGTACATATTGGGTCTCCACAATTATAGGAGCAGAAGTAAAAGAATAGTGGAGGTATTCATAATTAGCAGAGAAACTATGTATGCATTTTGTAGATAACAATACATGGATAAAAAAAATAAAAATAAAAGCCTACAAGATGATTTGGAAGCCATCACCATAAGAGATATTGGAGAATTATTTGTCTCTAACTAATAATGTATTTTTATTTAATTTTATATTACTTTAAAAGAAGAATAATACAACTTATTGGTATGCTTGTAGATATCAATCTAGTTAAAATGTATTTGATGTATAGTAATTCAATTTCTCTACTATTTTTTTAGGCAATGAAGATATAAATTTTTACATTTATTTATGCATTCTCAATTTTTTTTGAAGAGAAAAAATTATAAAATTTTACATGTAACATTCACAATTACATTTTTAACATGTCACGCCCTAAATTCGAGAAGTATGATCGGCCGTGAATTACGGCCCTTGGCCCAATAGCCACGAAAATCTAAAATAAAAATAAAACAAATGCTACGAAGCATGTAAGGTTCTGACTTTACTAAAATTTAAGTAAAATAGTATTTCAAACTGTAACAAATATCTTGTGGGACACAACAGCTCACGGAAACAATCAATTGATTTTAATCAATTTTATTTTCAACTGAAACAATGATTATTCATAAAATATTAATTTGAGTGTCAACTCATTGCCAAAAGATACTGACTCGATAAAAATGCAAAATGAATATTTTTATGAGGTCACTGGTATAGGGTCCCAAAACACAACGGAGTCTTCACTAATTTTTTCATTAAACACCTGAAAATGTTAAAAACAACGTCAGTCGATGGCTCGATGAATGACAAACATACATAGTAAAATACATTTTCAAAATGGAATATTCAAAATATCTATAATTGAACATAATCATGACATATAATGAACGATGATAAATCCTTATGATTTCACAAATCGGATTTTCTCTTGTAAAAATTCATATTTTCAGTGTACTAAATAACTTCAGTAAATCTCATTGTAAAAAAAAAGAGTAATCAATATATCGTGTCTCATCATAAAAAGAATCAGTACCACAAATGGTGATAAATTATGATCATTTATAAGCGATGAGAACCATAAATAAAATAAATATCCAGTGTCGCATATAAAAAACTCGGGTATCCTCGGTCCGTTGGATCTAATATCGAACTTAGAGTCACCACAGGATGACGCCTGAGTATTTTCTCTAAGACGAACCAGTTTAGATTAACTTAGAATACCAAGTCTTTCCCCTAAAACTGTTGAGCACTAGAGTCACTACGGGCGCGAGGCCATGACATTTTCCCTAGTGGCCAGAGTAACCTCCGTAGAGGACATTTTCCCTAGATTTTAAATATTGTCCGAAAATAGAATCTCATAAGTTGCACCGCAAAAAGGTACATAAAAACTTTCATATATCATTTGAATATGAAAAGCTCTATGTAAGTTTTGAATGAGTCAAAAATAATTTATATACCATGAATTTTACATCACAAATATTCATATAATTTTATATAAAAAGAATTTTTAAAAATTTTTTTTTTGTTTTTCAAAAACCAATTAGGGACATGGGTGATTTTAGAAAATACGTAGTATGTTAAACCACTCATCTGAAATCTGAAAAATGTATAACTCACAATGACAACGTATGACTCGAGTGTCACCCTGAATTATACCACAAAAAAATTTAATATTAATTAACGTCAAATTCAATTAACATTTAAATAATATGTGAACCCCCAAGAAAGATTTCGTTCGTACTATTTATTATTTATTATTTAATTTATATTAATATTTAATTTTTATTTATATATATAATAATTAGTTCAATCAAGACCATTAATTTTTCCAAACTCTACTCAAATAATAATATATTAAAATATTATAATAATCGAGTTAGTTTTCACGGTCTATTATTTTAAATTTTTTTTTCTATCACTTAGTTTATAATAATATTTTAAAATAATTATTTAATTAGAATAACATCACAATTAAGTCCTATAATCAAGTCCTACAACTAAAAAACATAAAATAAATTATTGGATTCCTAGATCTCATAAATTCCTTTGTTCCAAACTTATCCCAATAAATTAATTTTATTATTTTTTATATAGAACTAAATTTATATTTAATATGTATAATATTTATTCAAATCAATTCAATTCAATTAGTTATTTAAGTTTTGGTTCAACTAATAACATACTTAAATATTATAAAAATTGGGTAATATTTTACCATCAATTTATTAAATAATATATTATATATTATTATTTTTTCTATTCTTTATTATTATTCAAAATATTTATTTATTTACTTCACACTTAACATTTAATAATATTAAGACCATTCATTGTCTTAATCTAAATTCGATCTATAAAATATTAAATTTTATAATAATTAAGTCAAATTGAGCTATTCATCTTATCAATTAACTACTTAAACATTTTTTTATATCAATATTTTTAGATAATAATTTTTTTCCCAAAATTGAAGTGCGTGCATTAAAAATCTCTTACATTTCAGCACTATGCTGACCAAATAAAATTTATTGTAGCAATTCTTTACTTTTATTATTATTATTATTATTATTATTATTTAACTTATTATTTTTAATATAATATCTACCCAAATCAAAACAATTGGTTACCTCAATTTATGTTCAAATAATAACATGTTCAAATATTATAAAAATAAAATTAAGTTTTGCCATTAATTTAATCAAATGTAGTTTCTGACTAATTTTTATTTTTTTATCATCCTTTCAACATATTTATTATTTATTTTATTTAATATTTAATATTTAATAGTATTAAAACTATTAATTATGTCCATCTAAATTTGAACGGTAACATACTAAAATATTACTATTATCAAATTAAAATACATTATTGATCTATCAATTAACTACAT
>JAOTRH010219549.1:0-10579 GCA_034768845.1 Heliamphora exappendiculata
ACACACACACACACACACACATATATATATATATATATATATATATATATATAGTGGTAAAGGAATTGATTCCCATCAACGATAATAATTTTGATTGCAATTAACTTTTCCCTAACCTTAATTTTTTTTTCTTCAAGTTCAAGTTATTAGAATTTAGAAATTGTATCAAATAAAAAATTATCTTAAATCATTACAATCTAATCAAAGAACAATATTTGATCACCCTGATACATAAAACTAAAACTTAATTAGTTTAACTTAAGAATTTTAAATTTCAAATGGTAATTCTTAACCATTGAATCTTTTAAAATAAATTTGTTACATAAAATTAAGATTATAAATCACTGATTTCTTCGTTAATCTGTCACTAATCATTGATTTCTTCATTAATTCCTGAATCTAATTTAACCAACGGTAATATGAGTTAAGTTAGCAACTGGTAATCAATGATATTACTATTATTATTGTTGATATTTCCATTTTTGAATCTCAAACTAATTTTTGAATCAATGATTCCTTCATTGATTTTAACGGTAATGTTACCACTTAATATCAGCCATATAATTGTATGAAATGTATGTTTCTCTATTAGTCCTTCTTTCCAGTTATAATTGAAGGCAAATTAATTAAAAAAATCTAAATTTGTAGATGTTTAATAATGTTTCAAATTTTTTTTAACATAAATATAAATATAATTAGATTAGACCAGTCACATAATGACATGTATTATTGTCGAAGTTAAAAAATTTTAAAACTTGAGAAAAATAAATTAGGACTTTCAAACTCAAAAAACAAAACAATGTTCTGATATATATATATATATATATACACACTAGCAGCCAGATCTACGTGAAAAATATCTTTTAGCAAAGTGAAAAACTGTCGATCTATTAAATGTATTTTTCTTAAATAAGTATCTTCAAAATATGAGAATCTTAATGATATAAATTGTTTTATTATTATTATTATTGTCAATCCATCCATACCATAATACAAATGAAATTTCAATTATTTTGTTTAATCTTGAATATTTGGAATTCGAGAACTGTTCAAGTGAAGATTAGTATTTTTATTATTCAACGAGCACCTTGTATTTCATAAAAATTGAGGGCAATATAATTTTTACCTAAGGGCCATATCCTAACCAACTTCTAGGCATTAAGATGCCAGATTAAAAGTGTTGTTGAATTAAAAGTATTTTTTTTCCCTACACTGCCTTTATAATTAGAAGAATTCGCATTAGAAAAAATATAAAAAATATATATTTTATTGTTGAGAACTTCGAATTAATTTTCTTACTCTGTTCTTGTCCTTTTGTCTCTCCCCTTGTGCAAGTTATTCTCACAGTTTGGATGACTTTGTTTGGAATAATTGCTTATTTTCAGTGAACTTATTTTTAATTATTTAGTCAATTTATTATATTTTTCAATTCTTTTCGATGAAACAGAAAAATAAAAAAAATTAATTAAAAAATAAAAAGTTCAAAAAAAATAAAGAAGCCAAAATAAGCCAAAAGGTAAGTTTTATGTTGTTTATTTTTATTTTTAGTGAAATATTTATTTATTTTTTTGATTAAATTTTTTATAGTTTCGAAAGAATAATTTTATTGTTCTAACTGTTTGAACGAAAATACAAAAATAAGCAAAGTTTCTAAAATTTAGGGCCAATTGTCTGTTCGTTTGCCTTGATAACTTGAAGTTATTCGGTGGATACAAAATATCACGGGAACATGTTAATATAGTATGTGTATTTTATAATCTTAGAATTTTTTTTACATCTGGGACAATAATAACAGCATTACATCAATACACAGCCGTGGTTTTTTCTGTTCATAGAATAATTTATCCTCCACGACACATTAATTGTTGTCCGGTTTGGCGCAGTTGATCCCGTGAATGACATGATTCTCTCTCTCTCTCTCTCTCTCTCTCTCTCTCTCTCTCTCTCTCCGGCCAACGAACTCCCTCCCTAACGTCTTTCTCTTCTATAAAAAGGTAGCAAACAACGCACAACCCCTCACCACTCACCACCCTCTTGGGCTTCCCCCGGCATTAGTGCTTTTGAGGCGGCCGTAACATTTCCCCCACGTAGCGTGGTTTTCGCTGCGTGACTGCATTTTAAGAACAGAATAGAGAGACTCCAAAAGTTTTTTTTTTTTTTTTAAATGGTTTTTGCTTCAGCATATTCATTGGCACTGCCAATTCTGTGGTTAACACTTTGTTCTCTAGGGTTATTTTGCTTGGCTTTCACTCCCAAAGATTACTCTGATGCCCTTGAAAAATCTATTCTCTTCTATGAGGGGCAGCGGTCTGGCCGATTACCTCCCAACCAACGCCTCAAATGGAGGGGTGATTCCGGCCTTTCTGATGGCTCCTCTTCTAATGTATGTATATCTATATATCTATATCTCTATCTCTCTCTCTATATATATATATATATATATATATATATATATAATTCCTTTGATGATTGAATTATTCATAAAAAATGCTAACTACCATCATCCATTAGAATGGACGTGAATAATAAGAACTTTTATTGGTAAAAGTTTTTTTTTTCTTTTTTCTTTTTAAACTTGAAGTGTTTCAATGTGATTACTGTTCTTTTTCATAAAAATGCAAAATAAAAATATTTATTGTTAAAAGTTTTCTTTATCTATTTCCGAATGAACCGTGATAACCACGATCTTATATTTATACGAAAAGGTCTAAGTAGACATATTTAAACTACAGAATTAATCACGAATTACTATTTCACACCGGTAAAAACATGTGTTATTTTTAATTTTCTAAGCAAAACATATTTTTACAGATAAGAAATAATAATCTGGAGTTGATTTTGCGGTTTATATCTGTGTACATATGTTACGTGTATTTATATATGGTGAGGCTTTGCTTGGGTTTGGATATTTCAGGTTGACCTTGTCGGTGGGTACTATGATGCCGGAGATAATGTGAAGTTTGGGTTGCCTATGGCCTTCACAACTACATTATTAGCATGGAGTGTGATTGAATTTGGGAGCTCCATGCAGAGCCAGATTCAGAATGCCAGAGCAGCCATTCGTTGGAGTACCGATTATCTTTTGAAAGCAGCCACAGCCACCCCTGGCACCTTATATGTACAAGTAAGAAAATCAAAAAAAATGTTTTTTTTTAAATAAATAAAAAAAACATGCTTCCTTTTTACAACAAGAAGGAAAATTTTGGACATAGAAACATAATGCGGAGAGCAATATTTATACGGTATATAAAGGGAACTTATGAGTTATCGTGATAAGGTTTCAAATATTTGAATTCCTTTATTACTCACAAATTAGCTGTTACTTTTTAATTATTGTATAATAAATTTACAAATTAATTGCTACATCTTTAACTACTTTTTAACTTATAAAATTTTAAAAATAATTGCACACGTGTGTATCATACTTCTAGTAAATAATACATCAGGAATGCCAACGTCAATTTATTACAATATACCAAAACATTGCTTAGTTTTTTTGAATTGTGCTACATGCACAGATGGATCACACAAATCTAGCCACAGATCATTGGCATAACTGGAGGACCCATAAACTATTGAGTTAAAATTTTTAGAAATGAATTTTAGAATTATTGAGTTCGAAAGTCCCAAATATAATTTTAAAATTTTTTTAAATTCTTAAACGTCAACAATAATGTAATCTCATTATGTGATTAGTTTAAACTAATTATACTTGAAATTTTTGTTAACATGAATTTACAACATTATTTGGCTTTTGCTAAATTAGAAATGATTCATTAAATTGTCCAAAGTAGGGGGATAAATTCAGTTACAATTGGAAACAAGGACTAATTGGAAAAGATATATTTCATATATATGATTATGATCATATGACTGATTTTAAAATGGTAATATTACCATTAAAATCAATGAAGGAATCATTCATTGAAAAATGGTAATATTGAAGAATTTATGGTAAAATATCTTAGATTACAATTGGTTAAATAAGTACATATCACCATTGGTTAAAAAAGTTCAAATTATGCTACAGAGCGTGCTTTGGTTTTAATTGATGAAATTGTATGGACGAAATGTTTTCTGCCCGAATGTCTAAAATCTCAGTTGATTGATTGTCTAGTTGGTGACTTAAATAAAGACTTCTTTCCTTTGGCAAAAAAAAAAAGTTTAAATTCAAAAATTAATGTAGGAATCAGTGATCAATGAAGACAATTTAAATATTAAGTCACAAATTTATATTTAAAATTTTCATTCTTTAAGAACTACTATATGAATTTGTAAATTTTAAAGTATTAAATAACTAACTTTTAGTTTTGTGTAACAACTTGAATGAATACGGTTAGTTGTTATGATTCTCATTATTAAAAATAGTTTTGATTTGACTTATCACTATAAAAAAATTAGTCGATGATCACTTTTGACAACCAATATAAAATTTGGTGGAATATGTACCAATTGGTGACCAAAATGTATTTGATCACAAAACACATATTTATAATTTTTTGTCATTTAGCCAGTTTTTTTAATCAATTTTTTTGGCAACCAGCAGAACTTGGTTTGGGGAAAGTGACTTTCGGCAACCATTGGCTTTTGGTAGGGTTTAATTGGTAAAGGTTTTTGGCGACTAAAAAATGAAATTTGCCGACAAAAACTTTGGTTGCAGAATCTGAAATTTCTTGTAATGTATTTCCTAAAATCTAATAACATGAAATTGAAGAAAAAATGAAAAGCAATACTAGTACTAGCATGTGCTCAATCATTTGTATCATCTATAAATTACGACAACGAAATATAAATGAATTTATTTTGAGTCATACATTGTTTTTAAATTTTTTGAATAAAAAAAAAACATGGATAGTATAGCACTGGTTGGATAGTATAAATGAATTTATTTTGAGTCATAAATTGTTTTTACATTTTTTGAATTAAAAAAAAAACCATGGATAGTATATCACTGGTTGGGCGCTAGTACTCCTATGTTCAAATACAGGGTAATGTTTTACCAATAAATTTTCTTAGATGATGTGGTTTTTGTGATCCTTTCATTTCAAACCAAAACATCCCTTTTCAAGAAAAGAAAAATAAACAAAAAGAAAAACAAAAGACAAACAGTTTGCATGTTCTACATTTTGTTTGAAATTGAAGGGTTCAAGGCTAATGGGTTGGGCTATGAATGGTGCAGGTGGAAGATCCAAACGTGGATCACCACTGCTGGGAAAGGCCTGAAGACATGGACATGCCTCGAAACGCATACAAAGTGTCCACTCAAAGCCCAGGATCTGATGTTGCAGCAGAGACTGCAGCTGCTTTGGCTGCAGCTTCAATTGTATTCCAAGATTCTGATCCTTCTTATTCCTCCAAGCTACTTCAAACTGCCATGAAAGTAAATACTCATCCCTATATAGTCCACAACATTGTTTCCCAAGTCTCTCTGCTTCAACCAACACATTACTTACAAAGCCAATTGTAATGTGCAGGTGTTTGATTTTGCAGATAGGTACAGGGGATCTTACAGTGACTCTCTCGGTTCGGTGGTTTGCCCCTTTTACTGCTCTTACTCAGGATACCAGGTAAGTAACATAAAAACATCTTTCTTCCTGCTTGAATTGAGATCAAAATCGTAGTTATTGACCATTAATTCTTCTCTTAATTAGGATGAGCTTCTATGGGGTGCCTCGTGGATTCACAAAGCTTCACAAAATGCTTCATATTTGGCGTACATCCAGTCCAATGGCCACACATTGGGAGCGGATGACGATGACTATTCCTTTAGTTGGGATGACAAACGAGCTGGAACAAAAGTTCTTCTTTCCAAGGTTTTCTTCTTTTACTCATCCCCCACCTCTAAATCTATGGGACAAAATTCTTCTTTAACAACTCTTTTGTTTTTTTCCCCTTCTTTCCATAGGACTTCTTAGAGAACAATATTCAGGAATTTGAGTTGTATAAAGCACATTCGGACAACTATGTATGTTCTTTGATTCCTGGATCACCTAATCTCCAGGCCCAATATACCCCAGGTTAGCTACAACACTCCCCCCTTGTCCTTTCCTCCTTTGCTTTCATTCCAATGAAGAATGATGTTGCTTGACTACACCCATAGAAGAAGGCGAATCTTAGTTTTTAAAGTGTTGGCTCATGTTTAAAACTACGGTTTACAGGGGGACTTTTGTACAAAGGAAGTGCAAGCAACCTTCAGTATGTTACTTCCTCGGCATTCCTTCTACTCGCATATGCCAAGTATATTAGCTCAAATGGTGGCATTGCCTCTTGCGGGACTTCCACTGTTTCGGCAGATAGGCTAATTTTGCAGGCAAAGAAGCAGGTTGATTACATATTAGGTGACAATCCGGCTAAGATGTCTTACATGGTGGGTTTTGGGCAGAGGTATCCACTCCATGTGCACCACAGGGGATCCTCACTGCCATCTATACAAGAACATCCTGGTAAAATTGGATGCAATGATGGTTTTCAGTACCTCAGCTCTGGCTCACCCAATCCAAATCTACTTGTTGGAGCCATCGTGGGCGGTCCTGACAATAATGACAATTTTGCCGATGAGCGGAACAATTATCAACAATCCGAGCCAGCTACATATATCAATGCACCATTTGTTGGCGCTGTGGCCTTCTTTGCATCCAAATAAACAGCAACCTACTATCATCGTGATTGTTCCTTTCATCATAGCAGAAAAAACCTACGATCTTCAACTCACCACGGTGTGTGGGTGTTGGACGGAAAATTAATTTGTAACAATATTCACTCTCCAAACTGTGGGCCTACTGTCAAATGTATGGTGTTTCATTGTTTGAACTAATGAGAGAGCAGAGATTGTGAACAAAATAGCACCGGGAAAGAAAAATCTTCTAGACTCGTGACTTTCTGGTTTAGGATGGATCCATATTTGCTGATTTTGTTGATCAATAGGCCTCAAGCCTATAGTAGCTTAAGCTCAAAATATTTTTTGCACTTCTTGGTGTTTTGTATGAAGAAATTTAAAAATAAACAAAAAGTATTTTTCCAAATCAATAAAAAATAGATTAATTTTGGTGAAAAATATTTTTCACTTTTTATAGCAAAAAGCATTTTCTACCATTATCATCCCACTACTTTCACTATTATCATTCCACCACTATTACCATCGCTAGGGGGACAGGGGTCTGAGGCCTGGGGTCCGGGGGCCAGCTCTGGTGTTTGAGGTTTTGGATTGGTGGTGGAGGTTGGGGACAGAGGTGTGGGAAGCTCGGGCTTAGGGTTTTGGGTTGGTGGTCGGGGCCCAGGATCTGGGGCATGGTTTTAAATAGCGGTAGTGGTGATTGTAACGATAACGGTAATGGTAACGCGGTTTCGGGGCGTAACGGCCGTAACGTAACAGTAGCGGTTATTGGAGCTGTAAATTTTTTTTGGTTTTGCACAAATCAACTAAAATGAACTGATATGCAAGTTTTTTTTTTCTAAAATTATATTTATTAGAGTTTAGAATGTTTTTTGATGAAATTTGTTTACTTTTGATACATAATTTAACATATTTCCTAAATTTTATACTAGTAAGTCTAGTTTTACTTAACAATTTTAATTATTTTTCTAAAGTAATTGGTGTATTTATGTTATTATGTGTCATAAATTCATAAATTCATAATATTCAATTTAAATGTCATTTAATTTTTTTAAATGTCATTAATTTTCAAAGAAATGAAGAGAAAGAAAATAATTAAAAAAATTTAAAATTTCAGCCTCCCTTTCAAGTTTCAACCGAAGCTGAAAATGGAAGAAGGAGAATAATTAACAAAACTTAAAACTTAAAATGAAGATAAAGAAAATAATTTTAAAAAAAAACTTAAAATTTCTGCTCCCTTCCCGCCAAAACAACAAATGGAAGGAGGAGAAGAATTTCAAATTTCAACCAAACCTGAAACTGAAAATGACAGAATACACCTTCAGATCCAATGAGAAAAGCCCAACAAAATACCAAAATCGGAAAATTAAGAACACTAGTAGTTGCCGAAATTGAAGAAATTGAAGAATAAAAGGAATAGATTTGACCAAATTCAGTCCGTAAGAACTTGGAAGATTGAAACTTTCGAAAATCAAAAAATTTTGCCGAAATAGAATAGATCTGACCAAATTATTGCTTAATTTAGTTGGTTCACCTCTTCCTAAGTTGTTTTGAGATGAAAAGGGAGAAATTGATCCAAGATATGGACAAAAAAATGCATCAGCAGTATTCACAATTGAAGACCTCATTTTTTTTGCAGAGTAACGGCCTGTTATGAATCGATTTCATTGTTACACTATCGAAACAACCGTTACGATACCCGTAACGATAACCGTAACGGCGGTTGCAATAACTGTAACAGCTGTTATGGCTGTGAGTTTCAATAGCACCACTATAACGGCTATAACGGGACTCGGCACGCATCGAAACCGTTACGTAACGATAATGACTATTATTTAAAACCATGGTCTAGGGGTCTTAGGGTTTCGGGGTCTGAGGTTCTGGGCATTCGGGGCTTAGGGTTTGGGTCTGTGGTTTCGAGTTAGGGTCAGAGATTGAGGGTCTGGGGCACATGGTTCAGTGTTTCAGGTGGAGCTCAGGACTCAGAAGTTCGGGAGCTCAAGGGTCGATGGTTCGAGGGTCCGAGATTTAAGGGTTTAGGGATTCGAAAGCCTAGGGTCAAGGGTCGGGGGTCCGAGGGTCTGAAAGGGATCAGGGGTTGGGGGTCTGGGGATCGTGGGTCCATGATCTATAGGCCATTGCCACCACTGCCGCTGCCATTGCTTCTCCCTCCATCATTGCCATCAATTATAATATTATTACATTCACTAGTATCATCATTTTTAAAGTCACAATTAAATACATAAAAAATATATTCAAGAAAATATCTTATGTGATAAAAATATTTTTCGTCGAAACGAACGGAGCTTTAATGATGAAATCTTTGGGTAATATATTTTCTTATTGATCAAATACTATGAAGCATTGCAAAAACAGAAAGATACTAACAGGCACTCTACTTATAAATGTTTCAGTATTCTCTAGGCTAAAAGCCTAAAAGCAAGCACAGAGCAAGATAAAGGCATAAGAGCCATTAAGCGTACATCTTGGCTGATTTGCGTGCTAATCTGCAAAAAATATGTTTTTTTCTTTTTATTTTTTGTCTCAAATTGAATTGCTCTCAACTTGTTAGAGTCACCCACACAAGATAATTATGTGTAGGGAGATATACAAAGTGTCGAGTTTATTTACTATTTGGATTAGGCCGATTCTACCTTTGAAGTCTTTTTTTTTAAGAGCTCTCTTTTGTACAATTTAGTGATCTTTTTAAGTCCCTTAATCAACCACACAAATACATTTAAAGACCGAAAGCACAAATTAAACAAAATTTAAAAACTGGACTTTTTCCAATTTTTGCTAATTTGTTTTTTTTTTAATTTTAGATTCTTATAGTCCCCCAAAAAAATTTGAACAAGTAAAACAATGGTCATAAACTAAAGATGTTCACTAAAAATTAAAGGCTTATTCAAAAAAAGTCTTAAGAGCTGGAGTCAAACACGCCTTCATTGGCATTTCTTCCTAAATGGGAGGACGGGTTGGAAGCACTCAAAGTCTCAAACAAATGGAAAAATATTTTAAACCCAAATTTGAGCTTGAAGCAAAATGTTTGAGCTTTTTTTTTTTCTTTTTTTTTTCTTTGGGCTTGTTTATTATTGTCCGGACTTGTTTATTATTCTGGACAAGAGAATTAGATTGAACAAAATGTTCAACAGTCACGTACTCAAACTACCAATCACCCGTTTGTTTCACGAGTTTAAATTTGACAATTCAGAATTTACTAGATTGCTAGTACTGAATTTATGAACCAAATAATATCATCTTTTGGTATTGGTAATACTAAATTTCAAATTATTTTTTTCTTATTTAACGATTTAAATTAAAAATAATTTTATAATTTTTATCTTATACTTATACATACTCCTTGCATTAGAAGGGATGCAAATCTTTTACAACGAATGATCTAATCTTTTCGGACAAAGACAGATGCAATATTATAATTTTGGGATGGTGAATTGTTTTTACAAATTGTTAGGGGGCAAATATTAAGTTTTTTTAAAAAAATTTAAGAGGACAAACTTATATAATTTGAAAATATTTTAGATTAATATTACTATAATTGCATTTTTTTTCAAAATTTAGTAGGGCAGCCTCTCTCATCCGCTCCCTTGGATCCATCTATGTTTCTAGAAAATGCTCCTAATTTAAAGTGTTCCTTTGCTAAGTTATCTGCAATTTCATTCGCCTGGTGGCATAAACGATTCAATATCATTTCGAATTTGCACTTGAGATTTGTCAAATAAGTAGAAATAGGTTTTGGCATGGGTGGAATTCAGAACCATCTTATATAGTTCTCAGTGACTCACTCAACAGAATCAGACTCAAACAATAGTTAACGATGTTAAAAAAATTGATTTTTTTTGTTCAATTTTTTTAATTGGCAATTTGGTTTCAGTTTCAAAATTTTAATAACCGGTCATGCTAGGATTTTGAGTCCTTTTATAGTTCTAACGGCAACTAAGCTTTAAT
>JAOTRH010219560.1:0-32419 GCA_034768845.1 Heliamphora exappendiculata
TTATTTATTTACTATAATTATATATGCAACTCAAATATTTAATGTATATAAATTACCATAATTACATATTTCAAATTTGCTTGCTATAAAAAATATACGTTACCAATTTGTATGACGGCCACAATAGAAAATGTCCATACTCATTTAAGGAGTATTTTAGGTAAAATGTATAAAAATAAAAACTAGTGGAATAGTAGTTTAGAGTTTGATCCTTATTCCTAAAAAAGCAGTCAAAATAGGATCTTAAACCAAATTACCCTTAATTTTTTTATAACAAAAAATAATAGAATATTGCTAAAACTTAAACAATTATTAATAAATATAAAAAAATTGCAATGTATACTTTCACAAAATTTTGTAACAATTAAGATAGAAACTTATTTATTTATTTATTTTGAATAAGTAAAACTTATATATTCAAGTACATACTAATAATTATTGAAAGCATATCAAATTAATTAAAATATTATAGTGTCAACTCAATCGTTTTTAATTGACTTGTTATTTTGATTTTAAGTTTTGCCTGCTTGAAAGTTTTGTAACATTTGAATGTCTTAACAATTTTTATAATTTTTTTAAGAATATCACGTTATTTATATGATATTCCAATAACAAATAAAGTTATATTGCGTATTAAATGTTCTCTCGCAAGTGGCATATGAATAAAATTTATAGGTATAAAAAATTGAATAAACGTCCTAATCTAGTAAAAAATTTTAAAATGTTATCTTTTAAAATTTGTTATTTTAAGAACCGTGCTTACAAATATTTCTATAAAAAAATTAAAAGAATAGAATAGTTTTATATTTAGGAGGGACACTAAATAAATTTTATGAGTTCAAATACATAATTTTATTTTTTTATATATAATAATGTACATATAAAAAATTGAGAGGGGTCACGTGCCCTATATGGGCGTGCATTGGTTCCGCCACTGGATCGTATCATAGAATCTCACCATTTTAAAATATATCTTTTTTTAACATATTTTAAAAAGGACGATTGAGATTAATTCAAACTTAAATATTATGACTAAAAAAGTATATTTTTAAAAATATTTTTTAATGCTCATAGTATATCCTCTCTAAAAATAAAAAATAGACTAAAACGTATTTTATTATTTTTAACTCTCACATATTACTCATTTATCCAGTTTTCGCTTGACAAAATCAATATAAATCTCCTACTATCTCATTTAAGCAACCTCATATTAAATCTCTCTCTCTCGATAACAAATCCATATCATTTTAGTTCCTTCCTCTATTTTTTCAATGCATCTTCGTTGTCCCTCATAGGGTTGCATACAGATTAGATTGATTCAGTTCCAAACAAATCAAAGAACTGAATCACTAATAATGGTTCTAAAGATTTTGGAACCAGAACCAGACTATTGTAGTTGTGGAACTGAACCAGAACTAATTGGTAAAAATAGTTCGGTTCCAGTTCCAAATTCCTAATGCCAAAAATAATTTTAGTAAATATATAATCCAAATAAATTTAGTCTAAATAGTTACTCCTATGCTTAAAATTGAAAACAAAATATAAGAGATAGACCTTTGTCTAGTGCAACGGTAGTCAATCACAAAATAAATAAGCAAATTCTTTTTGGAATACCTTTTCTCTAATGACACGATAATCGTTAAATACTCAATTTTTTTATATTAGAATGTAGTAATTATAAATTTATATTAATATTTTTAGACTAAACTATTTTTGTTATTGAAAGAAGTTGACCCGAATAAACATGGGCCGGTCCATGACTCAAGCCCATGCCCGAGCCCGAGCCCAAACAGGATGATCAGCCAGGCAATCAGCGGGCCCACTAATACCTTGAGTTGCATGCATTGTCTATTTATACTACACGTCGATGTAGTTGCTGGCGAGAGAACATTAGTTCTAGTTCCTCCAGGCTCTGCTTTGGTGGAAAGTGCCTTTTCATTTTCGAGGCTTGTCTAGAACTCTTTCTCTTGAGACGACTGTTTGCCGAAATATTTTGGATAGCTCTAGATGTCATTAATGCAGAGATATACGAACACGCTAAAGTCATTAATGTCTTGTGCTCAACCACACATCTGCTCAACCACACATCCGTTATAAATGTTTTTGGATCTCGGGCACGCCACCATTAATGACTTACGTGTCGTCCATGATTACTAGGTCAACACCACCAAACTCATCCCTCGTGTTGTGGATCTCGGCTCGATATCAACATATACGAATTTTCACTAACAAAAACACTGCTAAAATCTCTTCAGATCGTATCTTTTACTTACAAGATATTAACTTAAACATTAGAGAGGTTTTCTAGCAAGAGTCTGCCAGGTAGTCTCATCATGTTCTCTTGTGCATTCGTAGTGCCTCCACTATTGCTGCGCACCGTCAGTATGTCAGTAGTACTATCAAATTATGTTTGATATTTTCTTTAAGCATGAGCAATTCCCTAGTTTATATTTTCCAAAATGTACTCTCTCTTTGAACATATTTTCAGAAAAGTGACTGATATTAATTCAATCTTGTATACTATAGTTAGGAGTTCACATTCTTTAAAATGTGTTATTTCTCCTTTAACACATTTTGGAAAGAAAGACTAATATTAATTCGGTCTTAGATTCTACGGTTTAAATCTCAACGTTTTGAAAATATATTTAAATGGTGAGAATTTACTAATTGTAAAAATTTAGAATTGAGTTTGATTTTATTATTTTTAACTCACACTCACTAACAAACTCATTTTTAAGTCCTTCGACCCATTCTCTCATAACCAAAATTTTAAGTCCTCCGATCCACTCTCTCATTCAACCCAACACATTTCAAATCTCTCTCTCTCCCTAAAACAAAATTATTCATTATCACTATTTCTTTTTTTATACTTTTTTCTATACAATATCATTGTCTTACTACCATTGTTGTGCTACCAGCATTAAATTATGTTTGATAGTGTGTAATTCCCTAGTTATCTACATAATAAGATTGTTTACACTTTTCAAAATATATATTTCCTCTCTCCTATAATATATTTTGAAAAGAACGACTAGAATTAATTCAGAATTAGATTCAACAACCGGAAGACAATAATTTTAAAAATATATTCTCTCCCCGCTTAAATAACACCTATTGAAAATAGCAGTTGAAATTAATTAAAGCTTAAATTTTATGGTAGAAAGCTCACATTTTTTAAAAATATTTCTTTTAACAGTGAGAATTTACCCACTATAAAAAATTTTGAGCTAAAATTACTACTCTTTTCTCCTTTTCCCCTCTCTGTTTCCCTCTCATTTAACAAAGGCATTTCAAATATTTCTCGAGTTCAAACTAACCCATTTTCATTCTCTGCATCTCTAGGTTAAATCCATTCCTCATCTTTCCATCCACATATTCTCCCCCTACTCACAATCACTATGCCACCATTATTATTAGTGATATATATTAAAAACTATATTTTTGTATAATGAATTTTGATATTTATTTGATTCATTAATAAAATTAGTTATTTTTATTAATGAGAATGTGTGCACTGCATTATCTATTTAATGTTATACATATATATTTTTTATTCTATACAATAAATGATATGGTTTATAGAGTTCGAGTTACATACTAAAGATTAGATCATCGGTTTTTATAGAATATAACTTTCTTATTCACAATTTTAAGATAGAATTGGATACACCATCGGTAGAACTATAGTACAATATTTTAGTAGCTCTGTCGTGACTATAAAAAACGGTATAGTTCAACTCACTATGCTAGTACACTTGATATGTGTTGAATATTATCATCTTAGAGTAATTATTTTTATACTGACTATATAAATAATTAATATCTCATTATTATTATGAGTGCTTATACTTTTATTTTAAAATAATTAATAGATAAATATATTTATCATTTGTTATTTTAATTCATAAAAGAGTGAGATCTTTCATAGGTCAATAAATTTAGTGAATTAGATAACGACATTGCGTGTATAGTGAATATTAATTATTAACGAAATTTATGTCCTAATATAGTAATTGATAATACTCTATTTAGGAAGTTTACAAGTCTTAATCATTATGTCAAACTCTGTAGGTAGGTTTTGTATCTAACATATTAAATAAGTTTAGTGAAAATTTCAAAAAATTATAAGTGATCGTTTAAATAAAATTGCCTGTAATTAAATTCAATCAATGAATATCTGTAATTTTAACATAGGAAGATAAGCAAATATTTAATAATACAGAGCTCAAAATAAATTTTGAGATAAAATTAGGAATACAATTATAGTTATTTAGTGATATGAATTATAATTTAAAGACAGGAGGAAAGTTGGGATTATTGTTTAATGGGGACAAAATTTTAAAATTATATATGCACTTTTTGTATCTATTAAGCTTAAAAAATATTAAATTAAACCGTTAATAAAAAAATTCATATAATTCTATTGTCACAACTAGTAAAATTAATGTTTAAGTTAAAAGTCTTTAAACCAAGGACTATCTTTTTTTTCTTGTCTTAACCATATTATCTGAATAAGTTTGTTAATTCTTTCAAATCTAAAAACGCAAGACTAGAGTGTACATACATGATAAAATTCTCAAATTGATAAAAAAAAAATTACTCATATTTCAAAATTATAAATGTTAGGATAAATTTTGGCAAAATGTATCAATTTTTCCTTATCAACTCTTCTGAGATTTCGAACGATGCTGATAACTAAGAATGATCTGTATATGATTTAGAATTATTGGTATTTGCTTTTCAAATAAGAGAAAAAAACGAGTAAAAAAATTTAAAAAGGGACAAAAGAATAATTCAAAGGAGGTAAAATTGTAAGTTATTAAAATATATAAAAATAAAATTAAGATTTAAAAAAATTCAATAGGGGCATTGGCCCTCACTAGACGCTTATTGGCTCTGTCCATATTTATGGAATAGGAATTTAAGTTAGATTGAATTAAGGTTTTCTAAATTTCATAATTAAGGAGCCTAAACGTTTTATTTACTTTTTTGGCCACCACTGTCATAGCATATATATATTTAGAAGTTATGATCTTTTAATTTTGATCACCCGTGATAGTGAAAAGCAGAGGCAGTTAATGAGAAAGCAATAGGTCATGAATACTAAGTCCACTCTTTGTTCATAATTAGGTGTATATAAATATGGTAGAAAGTATGAGGTGCAGTCGAGTTTGATTCGTGTATATCTAGCACTTTTGATTTGTGCGTATTCAGCGATTTCAGTTCATGTGTTGAGGCTATTTAATTAGAGAGATTTAGAAGGTATAATTCTTATTTCTTCAAGTTGGATTTGAATCGCGTTTTTAATTTTTTTGGTATAATCAATATACACTATCATTAGTTTCTGGGATTCAGTTTTTCAATTCACTATGCCACCATAATCATACCACATCGTTAGCATATGAATAATTTTTTAATTTAGTTTGATAGTGGATTTAAATATGAATAATTCGTTAGCATATATAATTAAGGAGCTCATTTTTTAAAAAATATCGTACATAATAATTTTTTGAATAGTTGGTATATTTTAACTCAAATTTACGGTCAAATTGATTACCACAAAAAATGTGTTCTCCTTTCTCACTCTCACATACCATTGAGCAGCTAAGATATATTTTGATTTAAATTCTAGTTAAGTTAAAATTGATTTGATAAAATAGTTACCAAAATACATATATATACATTTGATTGATGCCCAATTAAATCTCATACAAATAAGTTTTACTTCTTAAAATATAAAATGCTTACTTCCTAATGCTTGATTTATGATTGTTTTTTTCTACTTTAAAAGTCTTGTTGATTGATAATGTTTTTTTTTTCTTGAATAAGTTTTATTTAGTATGACATATTAGAAAGGGAAATAAGAATAATAAGAGTCTAACATTATATGCATAATTTAAGAATGTAATATGTATGTACCTAGTAACATAATAATTTATACAATTTTCAGTTGAATGTAAATTTTTAAATGATACTAGAAAATTGATATCATATTATATTGGTGTCAATTTAATTCTTAAAATACCTTTAAATACGAGTAGAGTTAGATTGAGTAAGTGAGTGAAAGAAATAAGAAAAATAGACTAATTGATTGCGGATTATACTTTTTGAACTCTCTATCAATCTAACCCAACCTGCCTATAATATATATTAATTATAGTATTCATATATTCAAAGTATTCGAATTTCGAACACACAGAGACATATATATTTATAGTTGTAAGAATTCATATAATTTATTTCAATAAAGCAGAGCATTTTTATTTTGATTGCTAATGCTATAAATTGTGAATATTTTTTGAGATATGTATTGTGAGTGTTATTTTAGAGATATTTAAATATACAATATTTAACTACATTATTATAGCTGTTGTTATTATAATATTATTATTACTATCACTATTATTATTACGGAATGACTATTGTTGTTTGTAATTAGCCTTTTGCTTGACACGTTAGAGAATAATTTTTTAAAGCATTGCAATAAATATTTTTTGGAAACTAGGGTTGCGTTCGATTCCATGTAAACCATTTTTTTAGTAAAATATTTTTTTATGTAACATAATTTTATAAAAAAGTATTTGTTTTCATTTTTATTTAAAAATTTTTAGTGTTCGGTTGACATATAAATAATATTTTTAAAATAAAATTTTTATTATTGAATTAAAATAAGATATTTTCACAACAAAGTTATGAAAAATATTTAGAATTATTGAAGTTCCATTGCTGTCTGAACTTTTCATGTATCTTTTTTTGTCACTTTTATTTTGTCTTTTCTAAATTTTTTTATTTTCTTAGTCTAGATTATTATTTTTTGATTCATCATCATAAAATGAATCTAAAAGTATAACTATTTTGGTTAATGTTAAATTTTTTTAATAAAGACGAAAAAAAACCTTAAAAAGCCATAAAGTGGATTTTAAGGCTTTTTTTTATTTTTATTTTTGGGTTATTTTTTACTTTTCTAGTTTCATCTAAAAAAAACTTTAAAAAGTATCATTATCTGAACTATTTTCTAAAAATTTAATTAAAGACAAAAAAGAACTTAAAAAGAGCTTTTAAAAGCATTTTCACTTTAAGATCTTTTTCGTCTCATATAATTTTTTAAAGAAAGAATTAGTTTTTTTTTAAAATTTTTGGAATCTCGTAAAGAAAAAAAAATCTAAAAAGTATAATTCTTTGAACTAATGTAAAAAATTTCATTAAAGGCGAAATTTCATCGTCATTGACTTATGTGTCTTCGTTTTAAAAATCAGTACAAAAAAATTAAAAATTTAAAAAAATTCAGACTTAAGACAAATCTATTAAAACCAAAAACAACTTACTAATGTATTTAAAAGAAAACAATCCCATTTCATTACTTAAAAAAATTATTTTACTTACTTTTTGTTTATTGAATAGTAAAAAATAAAGTAAAATATTTTATCAAAATAAAATATTTTACTTTAAAATAAACAGAGCCTAATTGTAAAAAAATAATTTCAAAATTTTATAATTATTTAACCCGCTAAACTGTTTAAATCGTAGATTAAAACCGTCACAAAATTTCACCCAATTTGTTAGCTTTGATGATCAATAAATTAATAATAAATTAAAAAAAATTCACCTACAAAAAGTTAATTTGTTAATAAAAACATTTTAATTTGTTCAAATTTAATCTGCGTGCATATCCCAAAAGACGAGAAATTCGCTACTATATTTATAAGATTTGATTAAGACAGTAGACACGGAAAGAGATGAGACGGTCGAAGCTTAGGTGGCCGGGAATCTCGCGACGGTGTTGCTCATGCACGTACGACTCGTTTGGTAATTTAAATAGAAATTTGGGTTTGTTACTTTTTTTTAAATTTTTTAAAAACTAAATGAATAAAAACTTCATTCAGAAATGTGATGCTATTGTACAAAATAAGAAAACATAATTTGAAAATTAATTTATTTATAACTCTAAATAAAATCTTTTAAAAATCAACTTTAATTCATAAGCAAAACGAATCCTATGTATGATAATTTTGTGAATCCTTTCAAATGTTAATTATCGCTCTCCGATGAATTTGTAATTTTCTGGTCCCAATGACAGGAATCAATGTGTACTAGGAATCATTAGATTTTGTTTCTCATGTGATCATTTGATCGTACATCTTTTTTTTTTATTCTCTTAAAAAATAATATTAAATACTTCTAAATTATTATGTAATCTTGTTTATTTAACATTTTTGATAAATAAAAATAATAGATACCTACCAAGTAATTTATCTTTGGGTGGGGCTTCTCTCAATCATGTTATGGGCAGGAGAGATTCAATTAGATTTTTTTTGAAGTAAAAAATAAATATATTTTAATAATTTAAATTATTTATTTTATTATTATCAGTTTATAAATTATTACTGTAAAAAATAAATTGATTAAATATTATTAACTGTCTTAATCAATTATATTTGTATTAATAAAAATGAATTGTGATGTCTGTTTATTATAACTTTTATTAACACAGTAATTTATTTTGGTAGTTAATAATATTCAATTAATTTAATTATTTATAATAATAATATATAAATTAAAAATAATAAAATAAATAATTCAAATCAATTTAATTTCAAAAAAAGTACAATTAGACCTCTCAAGTTCATAACAAGACATGAGCTAGAAAAGTCTTACCTTTTATATTTTATCTCTCAAATACCTAATAAAGTGGGACAATAGTAACTCATTTAATGTTTTTTTTTAAAATTAAATATTAGATATGAAAAGAAGAGTATAGACTGAGAAAGTAAAAGAAAAGTAAACCTATGTGCATTTTCTCATTACAAACCATTAAGCATTTACAAGTATATATAGCATTCAACCAAAAGCTTATTTAGTTAGAGGCCCCCCAAACACGCTGCTAATACACTACTAACTAACTATTAATTGTAAAACAAACTAATTAACTAAATGCTCTTAATAATGAATACAAATATTATTACATGATACTTGAAAATTACCCAATAAAGTGTTATTTAAGCCTTCAAAAAGTTATTATTTATTTATTTATTTTTTATCTAGAAAAACTCGTTCAGAGTTAAAATAGGTCATTTTAAGTTAAATTTTCCAAGTTGGTAGATTGAATAAAAAATTTATCCTTTTCTTATTACTTTCTATTCAAATATTGAACAAAATCTTCTTTTCATATAGTAGATTATAGTGATTATATATAATTAGTATTAGAACTAAGTCATCGTTTGGCAATCGATT
Source organism: Heliamphora exappendiculata (assembly GCA_034768845.1). Taxonomy (NCBI): domain Eukaryota; kingdom Viridiplantae; phylum Streptophyta; class Magnoliopsida; order Ericales; family Sarraceniaceae; genus Heliamphora; species Heliamphora exappendiculata. The sequence continues at coordinate 9,232 of JAOTRH010219560.1, forward strand.
TTAAGTCGAGTTTTTTGTCTTCTTGTTTCAAATCTAAAAATTCAAAAAATCTCATTTGGCAAGCTAAAGGCTTTGAGCCTTTTAGTCTTTTCTCTTTTTTTTTTATAATTTGATATATATTTTTTAAAAATATCATAATTTTTATTTTATATATATATATTGTAAAAATTATATACTTAAAATGTATTCGTCAAAATCTATCAAATAAGATTTATATTAAATATAAAATTATAAATTATAACAATTTAAAATTAAGTTTTTTATTTTTTAGCTTAAAACTATTTTAAGTCAAATTTTTGTACTTATTATCTGTTGACTTAAAATCATTCACTAAACAAATTTTTTATTTATTTGGATTATATTAATTTTAAATAAAAAATCTAACTTAAAATTAAATTGCAAACCAGACCTAAGTTAGTGATCAAGTAGAGCTAATTTATTATTATTTTTAAATAAGGTGCAAGCTTGAATAAGTTACCGAGGAATTATTGTTTTTGATTTAATTTGATAAATTTTTTAATTTTTTTACTTGTTTGTTAAACAAACAAAAAGTTTGGCCACCTTTGGGCTAAATTTCCTAAAATTTACTTATTTTATTTTTTTTTTCATTTTTTAAAAATATTTTGAATTAAAATTTTTTACTTTTTTGAATTATTTAGATGAGATGAATCAAAAAAAAAAAAATTTTTAATCGAAAGATGAAAAAAATTTACTAAAATCAAAAATATGTAACATAAATTTTTGCTTATTAGCTTAAGTTTATCTTTCCTGAACTTTTTTTAATATTTTGATCAAATTGGTACTTTTTTTACTTGTCTCGACGTGAGAAGCCAAAAAAGCATAATAATTTGATTAAATAATAATAAAAATTTATTAAAAAAATAAAAATAAGCAATTACTCCAAACAGGACCTTTATTTTTTTAACTTTTAACAAAAAAAAAAAAAAAAAAGAACAAACTTGCTAATCAAGATTTTAACCACTTTTGTCTAAACTATTATTTTTGTCGTACTGTTGGTTGTTGGTCAACATTTATTATTATTTTTATTATCTGGATTCCTATCACAAGTTTTTTGATTGCAGGGCCCTGCTTATGATTAGTTAAAGCGGTGTTCATGGGCGTGACAAGTGAGCAGTCTTTATCGACATTCATGTGGGTTTAATAGACATTTGGTTGGCACTATTAATTATCTCTTAGTAATTGACATCTAAATTTGGATTTGTAACCCTCCAATTTCGTAGTAGTAATAAGAACATAGGCGGGTGATAAGATAGGAACTCAATTTATAAGCTTTTCAAACCAAAAATTTGAAAAAACAATTCTTTTTAATATAATGAAACAAACATCAAGTTTTCTTGTAAAAGATTAAAATAAAAGTTAGAATTTTACTTACCCAACGATTTGCAAAATATATCATTTTATATTTAAGGAAAGTCCAAGGAGATACCAAACAAAATCCTCCTTTTAAAAACAAAAGTTTCAAAATATCCACACAGTGGCAGTCCGCTCGAGCGTACCATCCACCGCTCAAGCAGTGAGAAACTTAAGAGCTTCCTAGTTAAAATCTAAAAAATATTCTAAGTGTTGAAAAAATACTTGATTTTCACAAATTTTAAAAATACATTTAAATAGGCACATATTTGAAATAAAACGTATATTTGGTAATGAAACAACTTCATTTAATCCGGAAACTTGAAATTTTAATATTTAAAATCATAACTTTTCATTCCAAAACTAAGAAAACCAACCTCAAATACGAATTCATCGCCCTCACATGCACACAATGTAAGAAAATACGGCTTCAGGACCTTACAGCACGGGTTTCTCCAACTCACAAAACATTCATTTTTTTTTGAATGGCTAAACTCACAAAATATTCATTCAAGTGTTCCAGATGAAATTAAATTTATAATATTCATTCTCAAAAGATGGTATCGATGAATATGTAATTCTATCAAAACTACACAAAACGATCTCCAAGACCGTGTTCCTCAATCCATAGCCTGATTTCTGCTATCATCTGAAATGCTGTTAAACCACATGAGACTCGTAGGGAAAAGACTAAAGATGAACAAATGTGTGATATGTGAGAATGATCGTGTGAATGCATCGCAAGTTTTAATGAAGAAACCACAACCACTTTTCTAACAAAATTTCATTCACATAACCGGTTTTCACCAAGCAAAACCAATTCCCTTTCACATCCAATGCTACCGTTATGGCCTTTCGTCTCCTTATTAACTCAACCATCATAGTTACTCAATTCTACCACGCACGCGTACACACACACACACACATCTTCCGACACTTTCTAACCTCACCTAACTCGAGGTATTACCCGTTTCTCATTTACTCCTATCATCACAATAGTCGTTTACCTCTTCGAGCTCACCATCCGAAGGGTAAAGCATTCATTCAAAATCACTTCGGGATCACCATCCGAAGGTAGGGTATACATTACAAATCACTTCGAGATCACCATTCGAAGGGATGGCATACATTATGAACTACTTCGGGATCACCATCCGAAGGAAAAACACTTCTTATAGACCACTTCGGGATCACTATCCGAAGGGAAAACAGTTATCTTAAACCACTCCAAGATCACCATCCGAAGGGTAGGATTTCAACTATGAACAACTCCTTAAATTTCACACACGAGTCTAACCCAAACATGATTCCTCTGGTTAAACCCACACACTTAAGAGTTAAAACAAAGACAAATTTTACATTCTTATATTTAATGCATTTAGGTTGAACATATTTCAAAACCCCCCTAATCGAACATTTCATGATAGTCACCTTTCACCAATTTCATCAAATAATTTCATCATTTGAGTTCATTAACTCAAAGAGTCCCAAATTTATTCAAGGTCCCATCGGATCAAACCCTAAATTCACACTCTTCGAATTAAAGTATTTGCAACAACAATAATAAGGTAGATTTAACAAAATCATTCTCACACCTAAGATTCAACATGCTTTAACATTAAACCCTAACTTTTCAAAATCAAGTATTCATTGTTTTGTACTGGTAATATTAAGATAAATCTACCACAAATCATTCAAAAACATAAAATTCAACACACTTTAACTTCGAATCCTAATCTAGGGTTCCAAAACATAGATTTTTCATGTATAAACTCAAAATGTACAACTCATATCTAACAAATTTTCATAGATAGTCATAGATTCTACCTCTTTGAAATTCGAGTAACTTGGATCCAACCCTAACAAGCTCCAATCAATCAAATCTCTAACCCGCCGGCGAATGTGAAGCTTCCAACGTGCGTCTTCACTCTCCAACGGTTGCTCACTTGTGAGAGGGAAGAAATCCATTCTAGAGAAGCAAGAAGGGCTCCAAGACAACATCGCAACCAAACCCTAGGTATCCACTTACGTTCTAGAGAGAGAAAAAAGGGTGAAAAGAATGAGGATAAAATGTTTAAGATCGCAATTTAAAGTCTACTCACCGATAGTCCACTCGAGAGGACACCCCCCCCGTTTGAGCAGTCCCCACTTACCTGAACTCTCTGCCACCTGTCCGCTCGAGCAGGCTCCCTACCGCTCGAGCAATTATCTGCTCAAGCAATCATCGCTGGGTGAAAACCCAAACAAAAGATGTATACATAAATTGAATTTGAGCTGAATATCTCAAGACTCACCCAAACAACTCACAACAATGGTTCTCATGCACTATCGGGCATATAATCATCGTTAACAATCATTATTGTGATCAAATTTTAATTCTTTTGCGCAATTAAGCACTTAGCTATTTTCACTGAAAATATACATGATTTCATTAATCTTTACAAATAAAAAGGGTCTGGGTCCCTACAATCTCCCCCACTTAGGAAATTTCGTTCCCAAAATTACACATGCTTCACGAATCAAACAACTCGGGGTACTTCTTATGGACTTTCGACTCTCGCTCCCACGTAGCTCCCTTAACGTCTTAATGAAGTCACAAACCTAGACACATGCAACGATTCTTTCTCGTAGGTGACGTCGGCCTCAACCCTTAACTTGTCCAAACCAAAACATGTGAAGGGTCCGATTCGTATTTTCGTAACACAGATATATGAAAAACACTGTGCACCGATGCTAACTATGGCGACAAGGTGAGGTGATAGGCCACTCCTCCGCTCCTTTCAAGGGCCTCAAACAACCACTAAACACTCATGGATCGCAACGATTTTCTCGGTGGTCCCATGCACAAGCTTAGGCCCTAACGTGGCCGCCTCTAAGAAAAGAGATCTTCCAACACCCATAGTTCAATTTTTGCCACCGAACTATCAGAACATAACCCACATCGAATGTGCCCAATTTGCACTGGTCAATTGTATGATGCGAAGCCAACTACAGTCAATGCTCGTCCTAAATACTCTCCACCCTTTCCCGTATTCACCAAGACTCTCACTTGAGATACCGTACACTAGCTCACCTTCGCCTCGAGACATATCTGTAGGACTACCTTCATTAGTTGAAACACACCTTGTCGAACTTTGACACCGATCACCGGGAATTTCCCGTATTACATCTCACGCACGACCGAAACCTAGTTCAAGGAAAGGAACTCATTACAACCATAGGAAGGTTCACCACGATACAAGATTTCAAACAAAGAAAGGGCTCTTATAAAAGAATTTTAATCAAGGTGAATTTGTGGCTCAAAGACGGTCGTGGACTCACAACTCCAAGGGTCGAGATAAAAGATTATCAACGCGAGACGCATCCCACAATAAGGGGTTTGCATAGGCCAAAGTCTTAGCAACGCCCGAACGGAGATGGTTATTCCATAGGATTCGACAAACAACATTGGTTTGCGTCTAAAGGTTAAGAAAGATAAAAAATGCACTAACATTTCTTGGTACCATCACAAGACTATCCACTCTGAACGACATATCATCAACCACCCAAGGATGGAAAAGAGGAATCAACCGATCCCAACACGAAGAACACCTTTTTCAACGGATAAGAGCTAAAAAGTCTTAACCAAAACCGCCCAAGTTTAAGCATAAGAACTCTACAACACATCTTGCACACTACCCCCTTGCCCTTTCGGCACTCACACTCAATCACTTAACACTTCAATGTACTTGTGCTAACAACATAACCAATGCTATCGCTCGATCTTGTTGAAACTATTAGGATATTAACCTCTTTTAAACTTCTTAAGAGAATACTTAAAGTATCATCATCAAAGAACTCATTTCATACACAATTAGAATCTCATCTTGACATGATCTAAAGGTAACACAAGCCCAGCACTAACCGGACCATATACGTTAAGATTATCAAATGACATTCGATCTATCGTTGTGAACGTAGATACTACACCTCAACACTAGTTCCCCCTTTTAAAAAGGGTTTACGCGATTAGCTCACTAGTCAAACATCTCTAGGGTACACCACATGAGCATTTGTGCTCACTGGGTAGAGTAAACAAACCTTTATCAAAACTACGAGGGTGTAGTCCTAAACTCTCACAACCACAATAGTACATGCTCAAGGACATCACTAAAGACCAAGGTAAGGATGTTGAATTTGTGGAGATCATAATCTCCCCGCACAATGGAAAGCCAATGACCGATCATCAGATTTCGACGCTCACGTCCCACCAGGCTTAACAAGTCAGAATAAGATAACCACTCACTAGGTTTAACCCTTCAACTCATGAGCTCTACCAACGCGTCTCCACACGGTACCCTCATCAGTTGGCATCGCTACATGTAATGCACTATCAATAGCGTCCACCACTATCCCCAATGCAGAAGTAAGAGCGGGTGAGATGAAGGGCTGCAATATCTTGGTGTCAACAAGGCCGTTAGCCCAAGAACGGTATATAAAAAATTATACCTTGAATGATCGATGGACCAGCTGTAGCGTCCAGCACAGTTGGTGCCACTGATGCACTAGGCTCCAAGAGGGTGTACACTTGCCCTGAATTCCCTCGATTCTTCCAGTTACTTCCATTAGTTACTGGCTGCCTCACTGACTGCGCCGAGGTAGCTCATTCTGCAGTCCTCACCAACTATATGCTCGACTGCTGCTACGACTGGCCATTAGCCCTGTCATCCCTGTGATGCCTGCCCTTGGTGTGCTCTTAAAACACCCTGAACACTCCCTCCCTGAGGGTAATGCCAGCATAAATGACCCACCTAGCCATACTAAAAACAAGATAATGAGGCTTTTCCCTGAATTTGACTCTGCTGTTCACCCTGCAGTGGGCATTCCCTGACATGATGCCCCGATTATTTACAAAAGAAGCAAACCATTTTTTGAAGCATAGAACGCCTTGAAGGAGTCATGGATGGTGCGGATGCTGGATGGTGCGGGCGCTGAACGTGGCGGCTACTGGGATTCTATAGGAAGGGGACTAGGACCTTCTGACCTCTACCACTTAAACTGGCGCTCATCAGACTGCGCACTTGTGCCGCCTTGTTGCAGCTTGTTCTCCTTAATTTTTTGGCTCTCGGCCATGGCATTCTCAACCTAGATGGAAACCTCCACTAACTCAGTGTAGACCCAAAATCCTAATGCTGCAATCCTATCCTTGATGGCGGGCCGAAGACCTCGCTCAAATTGTTTGGTGTGCAACTCTTCTATTGCCACCATCTATTGTGCAAGCAGCAACAAATTCGCAAACCTAGCCTCATACTGGATTACTGACATGTTCCCTTGGGTGAGGGAAAGAAGCTCCTCTCGGTAGGTGTCCCTCAAAGATCCTAGAAAATATTTCTCCAAGAAGGCCTTAGTGAAAGCGGTCCACGTGTCCTCCATAGTTGTTGTGTCAAATTTTCACCATTCCCTTGTATCCTTTCGGAGTTAGAAGGTTGCCAACCTCACGCTTATCTCATCCTCCATGATCTCTAACGCGTCGAGGATTGTGGTAATCACCTTTAACCACTCAGTAGCAGCCTTGGGATCAAACTCCCCTAAAAAGGTTAGAGGATCCAACAATCAAAACCCCCTCATTTCCACTATAGCCCTCGGCTCGAGAACTCTTGCTCTACTCTTAGCTGCTTTGGCCAACGCTTGCATCGTTGTGAGCATCTCCTGTATAACATCAACACCACATGTTTGTTCTTGAGGGGCATGCACATCCCTTTCTTTTGAAACGTGAATAAAAGCGTAACCTCGGCCTCTACCTCGCCCCGACAACATCACCCTATATATATATATATAAGAAGGGATAAGAGAGGCATCAATATCATGGCCTAAATGAACTCATCTTCATTAAACAACATTATCTTTCCTCATGTTATCACGTAACACGTGTCATAGCATCAACACATCTCACATAACGAGTGCTCTTGCTCTACTCTTAGCTACTTTGGCCAACGCTCGCATCGTCGTAAGCATCTCCTGTATAACATCAACACCACCTGTTTGTTCTTAAAGGGAATGCACATCCCCTTCTGTCGAAACATGAATAAAAGGGTAACCTCGGCCTCTACCTCACCCCGACAACATCACCCTATATATACATAAGAAGGGATAAGAGAGGCATCAATATCACAGCTTAAACGAACTCATCTTCCATGAACAATATTATCTTTCCTCATGTTATCACGTAACACGTGTCATAGCATCAACACATCTCACATAACGAGGAGGATTAATTGAAATGACATGTCAATTCGGGTAACTTGTTTGGATCTCTAGTTAGAATAAATGTCGGCCTAACGCCTTTCTGACTGGAACCCCAAATTAGTTGATCGGACGCTTAAGGGCAAGATACATCATCTTAGAAATCCAACCTCCATACCCAACTAACACACAGCATGCAAACATCAAGTTACTTCGAAGATACATCATGCTAACACACAAGTAATGGATGCCACACATCAATGCAACTCTCACATAATAAACTAACCATTCCCACAGCACCTAGGTATTCGAACCTAATGCACTGATACCAATCTGTAATGCCCCGATTTTGTAATAATGAGATCCCAGGCCGGTGATAAAACAAGAACGAGATTTATAGGCTTTTCAAACTGAAAGTTTGTAAATCAATTCTTCTTAGTACAATGAAACAAGTACCAAGTTTTCTTGTAAAAGATTAAAATAAAAGTGGGGATTTTACTTACCAAACAATTCTTAAAATACACCATTTTAGATTCAAGGGAAGCCCATGGAGACACCAAACAAAAGCCCTATTTCTTAAATAAAACTCCCAAAATATCCACACAGCGGTAGTCCGCTCGGATGGACCACCACTTGAGCAGTGAGGTACCCGAGAGCTTTCTAGCCAAAATCCTAAAAATTTTCTAAGTGTTGGAAAAATACTTAATTTTCACAAATTTTAAACATACATTTAAATAGGCACAAATTTGAAGTAGAACGTATATTTGGTAATGAAACAACTCCATTTAACCTGAAAACTTAGAATTTCAACATTTGAAATCATAACATTCCATCCCAAAACCAAGGAAACCAATCCCAAATACTAATCCATCGCCCTCACATGCACACAATGTGTGAAAATATGGCTTTAGGGCCTTATAATAGTTACTCCAACTCACAAAACATTCATTCAAGTGTTCCAAAAAGAATTAAATTTACAATTTTCATTCTCAAAAGATGCTATCGATGAATATGTAATTCTATCAAAACTACACAAAAGAAGTTTCCAAGATTGTTTTCCTCAATCCATAGCCTGATTTTCGTTATTACCTGAAATGTTGTCAAACCACATGAGCCGAGGCTCGTAGGAAAAAGACTAAAGATAAACAAATGCATGATATGTGAGGATGATCATGTGAATGCACTATAAGTTTTAGTTAAGAAACCACACCAACTTTTCCAACAAAATTCCATTTCACATAACCGGTTTTCACCAAGCAAAACCAATTCCCTTTCACATCCAATCCTACCGTTATGGCCTTTCATCTCCTTATTAACTCAACCATCATAGTTACTCAATTCTACCATGCACGCGCACATACACACATATATCTTCTGACACTTTCTAACCTCACCTAACTCAAGGTATTACTCGTTTCTCATTTACTCCTATCATCACAACAATTGTTTACCTCTTCGGGCTCACCATCCAAAAAGTAGGGCATTCATTCAAAACTACTTTGAGATCACCATCTGAAGCGATGGTATACATTACAAACCACTTTGGAATTACCATCCGAAGGGAGGGCATACATTATGACCCATTTTGGGATCACCTGTCAAGCCCCAAACTCTGGATCACACGAAAAGCCTACGAATAACCACCAAAACCGCCCTAACACAAAGAATAAAAACCCAAAAGCCCAAACAAGGCTAAAACTTTTGTAAAACGTACTACCGATGGTTTATTTGATATGAAGGATTAGCCAAGAGACTAAGGTTACAGTCTCAAAAGCCAAGTCTTTAAAACAAAATACAAGTTTGAATAAAGAAAATCTTTTCTTTTATGAAGCTTAGGCTGTTCCAAAACCTTCCTCGAAGTACAAGAGTTTGAATAAAACATAAACCTTTTGAAAATCTCTTTTTGTAAGCCGTTGGACCAACCAACGAAAAACGTCGTAAGAAACTACGAAAAACAACAACCAACCCATGGTTCTCTCGAAAGCAATAAATCATACATACATCTTCCATGAGAACAACATATGCTTACAATATGTTACGTCCAAACATGGAACATATATAAAAGGTATAAACTACCTATCAAGACAAAATAAAAATCTTGTCAACAGCCACCTCCGGGCATCTTAAGGTCAACCTATAGGACCACGTTCACCTGAAAAATATTTTACAATAAAATTTCACACTGTGAGCCGAAGCCCAATAGAAATAGACTATAAAGCTGTAAAGCAGGCTATGCAATCATAAGCATAAAGACTCAATCACAGGAGCCAAAAAGGTTTTTTCATCTTGAAAATCCCAAGTTTTTCCATCAGGCCAACATAAGCCTCAAGATGGTTTTACTTCATAAAATCCCATGCTTTTCGTAAAACCATGCATATCGACAATACAGATAACATTCACAGTTAAGGGAAAAATAGTAATCAAAAACCTAATTTTTCACCCGGTTCACACAACTAAGAACAAAATGTTATTTTCTACTCGAGACACACAATCAAGGAAAATAAAATGACAAGCAGTAATAAAACAGTATGCTCCACTCGGGCCACACCACCGAGGAGAATACGAAAAATGAATCTAATGCACTAACTATGTCAAATCAAGACAAAGGCAACAACTATAGACTCATGCTCATTACCTATCCCTGAACCACTTAAGGCCTGCTAGGTAATGATAAGTTCTATATGGAGTTACAACAATACAGCCACACAAGTGGGCAATCGGTTCTTTACGGCTAAAACCGAGGAAAGAAGCACTTAAACTCAAACACTACTACGGTACATCTATAGGAACCATTTCAAAACCATTACGTAGCTTAACTCCAAAAATATTTTCACAATTATACATCAACGTGTATAAAGATCCATCCAGCAACATGGAGATCAAGAAAAACATTTCAAAATATTTCATCGTTTTCATTAAAACGTTTAAAAGCTGAGACTCAACCATGAGGGTTATCTCTAAACCTCCAAAACATGTTTTCTCACGATTTTCACAAATCCACCGGTTTAAAAATCACCTTTTTGAAATCCATGAACATCCACCAGCTCATATCACATAATAAACCAATCAAAAGAGAAAAACATGCTTTCCATCCAAATAACATGGTTTAAACATGAAAATACAACATTTAAAGCAGTTTTTACTCGGTGAAATAGCATATGATTACATGTGGCACCCTTTCAAAACTACACAGTCTAGGATCCTACCTCGTTGAGCCAAAAGCTCGACGCCTTGAAAATTAAACCTCGACAAAACGCGATTATGTTTGGATAGATGTGAAGCCCATGGCACCAAAACCAAGGATCTGCTATCCAATCGTTGAAAATTGAGCCTCGGATCCATTAAAATCTAGAGAGAAGGCAGTTGTTTCATGTGAGAGAAACCAGATCTGAAAAAAAATTCCAAAATATCTCCAAGCCTGATATTTATAGAAAATTGCCAAAAATACCCAGGTCAGTCGATTGAACCTTTATAGTTAGTCGACTGAAAAGCTTCTGAAAAAATCAAAAACTTTCCACTGACACAGGTCAGTCGACTGGACCCTCCCAGTCAGTTGACTGAACTACCAGAAAACCTACTCAGTCGACTGAACTCACCCCCTCAGTCGATTGAATCCTCACTGGAATTTTTCTCAAACTATTTTCGATGACAGAACATGTTTTATACGCTTGAACCAACCCAAACATGTCTTTAAAACATCCCCGAGGTCAAAAGATAATTCCAATTCCATCAACACTTAAAACATTCCAAAAAGAAATGGGTCGGGGTCTCACAACTCTCCCCCTTAAAGGAATTTCATCCCTGAAATTCAACATTGAATCTCAATCCAAACACAGCCCATCAATCATCAGCAACCTCTGATGTAAACCCAGCAACACTGCGCAATAGCAAGCATACCACATCAATCGAAACTCAAAAAGTTGTCATAACACTGATATCAAGCATACACATCCTTAAATAATCAATCTCCATACAGACTGCGCACACGGCAAGTCCTACTGACACTACTGTCATCCATAAAACATCGGATCAAGATCTAACTCACGTTGCCAAACCTCAAAACATAACTCTAGCTGAACACGATCCACTCCAGTGACAAATGCATTACATAATCGTCGTGGGAAGCATCACAATACACCGTATAGCCTAACCGTCACTTTAGTATAATCAAAATAGGCGTATTAGTCTTCAATTCTTGAAAAGCAAGCTCACAAGCTTCATTCCACAGAAACTTGATCTCTTTGCGTGTAAGGCTGGTCGTAATCACGGCAAGACGAGAAAAGTCTTCCACAAATCTTCTGTAATAACCCATTAACCCCAAAAAGTTTTGAATCTAAAAAATGCTCTTAGGTCATTCCCAACTCATCACAACATCGATCTTTGATGAATCCACAACCACTATGTCTTCAAAAACTATGTTCCCAAGAAACTTCACTTTAGGCAACCAAAACTCAAAATTTTCATATCTTGCATAGAGCCGATGTTCTCGTGAAAGTTGAAATGCGATCCGTAGGTGCTCCTTATATGCCTCCCTTGATGGTGAATAAATTAAAATGTCATCTACAAATACGACCACAAACTTGTCAAGATACGGATGAAAGATGTGGTTCATCAAATCCACGAATGTCATCGGAGTATTTGTTAAACCAAATGACATGACTAGAAATTCGTAGTGCCCATAACGTGTGCGAAAAGCCATCTTCGCCATAACTTTTTACTTTATCCTCTGCTGGTGGTAATCGACCTCAAGTTAATTTTGGAGAAACAACTTAAACCCTTCAGTTGATCAAACAAGTCATCTATTCGCGGCATTGGATACTTATTCTTCATAGTCACTTGGTTCAGTTTTCGGTAATCAATACATAATCGTAAGGCCCATTCTTGATCTTAGCAAATAAGGCTAGAGCTCCCTACGGTGACGTACTTGGGCATGTGAAGCCCTTATCTAATGAATCTTGAAGCTGCAGCTTTAACTCCAGTAACTCAACCAGTGCAAAATGATAGGGCAATATCAAAATAGCTATCGGTCCCAATCATTCCATGGCCACCTTACATCTGGGTCTCCGATGAATGTTGGAGGGTCTAAGCATTCGAACTCCCTCATAGCAGATGTTGCCCTAGGTTCATGAGCTCTAGCTCCACATCTCATTGTCTCGGTCAGCTACTGCATGGCATTGGCCATCTCACACATCAGGTTCACGTCTCTAACTTATTTCGTAAGGCATTCGCATCCCCTCCGTCAGGATCTTACGTGACTCTGCGACCCCTACTCGATAGTGACCTCAAGTTCCCCTCGAGAACATAGCTTTCTATAAAAGAATAAGAAACTAATCAACACAGGGTAAATCATAGCATTTCCTTTAATCAAGTAGTTATTCAACACTCACAAGCTGTACCAACAAATTTCACACAACCAGGACCGCTAAAAGGAATGACACATCATCTGGGTAACTCGTTTGGATTTCTCACTAGAAATTACGTCGGCCAAATGTATTTCTAACTCAACCTCCAAATTAGTTGACCAAACGCCTAGGCATGACACACCAATCCCTAGGTTCTATCTCCATACTCATATAACACAGCATAAAGACATCAAACTCTATCACATTCTCATCATGCAAACAAGTTAACATCATATAAGCATGTTAACACAAACACACTAATCATAAATCTCAACTTCACATGGTGGCGTAGCCACTACCTACGACTTAAGCTTTAATTCTAATTTGTCACGCCCTAAAAACCTATGACGAGGCAAACCATACAGAAATGCCTTTTCCTTAACCAATAACTCATTTAGAACCAAAAGTACTTCTTTAGAAAAAGGAAAAAATTGAAAAGAGTACTCCCAAGGCTTCAAGAGAACATAAATATGACCCAAAACGGGGGTTAGAAAGGAGATGAGACAAACTGGTTTGAAGAAGGATGCAAAACAAGCAAAGTCAAAAAAATACCCCAATAGACTAACCGCTTGAGTAGTCTAAAGACTGCTCGATTGGTTTTTCACTGCTTGCAGTATTTTTTACCTGCAACTGAGAAGCTACAACTCATGAAAGAGTGCTCGAGCGGTCTATGGACCGCTCGATCAGTCTGCTCTTGTGTTCCATTCTCCTTTTGAGCATTTTAAAGCCTTAACACTTAGCTAAATCCAATTTTGGGGAGAAAGGCATATAAAGGCCTTAACAAAATCATAAAAATTGATAAGAAAGACATCTCAAATCATTGAAACAAGGAGATTTAAGCTCCAACATCCATCCAAACAAATGGAATTACATACATTCAAACCTAAACCTTCAAACTTGCAAGACATAAGGTTCAACAACCATCTTTTAAGTGTTCATAATATCAACCTTAATCAAATTCAAATGCTTTGGCCTTATGGTTTTATAGCCCTTAGGAATTCATTACAAAACCAATCCATAAATTATCATACATAGCCCAAGTTCAAAAGTATGATAAATAAAATATCATTCCTTGATATCATACCATGGGATCTCCACCAACACCTGAAAAGGGTTTTTCAAACACCATGAGCCAAGACTCAATAGGATATGACTAAACATGAATAAATGCATGATATGTAAAAAGGAAATTCATGCAACTACCATAGCACATAAACAATTCTATGAACTTTTCTTTTTTCCTGATCCTCAACGAGTTTGACAATTTTGCATTTCATAAATTTTACCAAATGTTGTATTGCCACACAAGCAAGAATCACTACATAAGTAGGGAATGCGCTACAGGCTAATATCGCCACACATGCTAATTATGCCATATGGGCTAAGATTTGTACAAAAGGCTAAAGTCACCACTGCGGGCGTTACGTTTTTCATGGGAGACGATGCACCAAATATCTATTATTTTTTAAAAAAAATTTGTTTCTTTTTAAAACATAAAATCCAATATATTCGAGCACGTTTTAAAACAAAATGGAGTCACCACTTGATTTTTAAGAAAAATCAAGAAAAATAAAAAAAAGATTGCAGGTCTTTTAAAAGTGTAACTAGAGAAAAAGAGAGTTCGGGGGCTAAGGTACAAAAAGAGAAGGTGTTAGGCACCATTTTCACCCAACTGTGAGGTTGGTCTCTACTTTGTCAATATTGATTTTTATAATAAATTTTTTAAAGGTAATATATACAGAATGGGAGGTTAAAAAGAGTTCCAACAAAAACAAGCAAAGATACAAAGTCTTAACTGTGATCTTAGGGTCATGCAATTTGGTTATTATTTCTAGATATTCCATACATATCGTTTGAGTAAAGCAAAGTGAAAAAACATGCGAAGACGCGATAAAACGAACAATTAAAGGTCTAAGGGTCATGCAACAATGTTTTTGCCCCTAACATGCTACGAACAAGCTATACAGAATAAACAAAAGAGATTTAAACATCATATTTAAGCTACTGGATATGCAAAAAACTCATGACCATAGCAACCAATATTGCGGCCGTGACAAATATAGGGTTACCTTGAGAAACAAGATGAAGAATGTTACGGTCGTGACAAATAAATGTTGTGGCCAGGGTATCTTAGGGTTCAAAAAAGGTATGGTCACATACAGGGTTTGAAACAAACTTAAATGAACAGGACATGCAGAAAAGAGACCATAACCCATTTATTCTAGGTTGGATCTACCATCCTCCATCCTCTACAGAAGCAATATCTCTAAAATAGAATGTACATGGTATCAAAATGAGCAACAAAATACTTAAAACACATTTTTCATGTCATTGGCCTTACAAAACCTCACGACTATAGCAAAAGGATGTGGCGGTCGTGAAAAATATGAAGAAAAAGATGCAACTGCCATATTTTTAGATGTAGAAAATATGAAGAAAAGAGGTATACAGAATGGAGATCACGACCCATTTAATCTAGGTCAGATCTACCATCCATTTCCCAGCGAGAACACAGACTATGATACAAAATATACAAAACAAAATAAAGGGAAGAAAGAACTTAAGGAAAAAGGGATAACATAAAATTTTTATAACGATTTTCATGCTTTTAGCCTTAATGAAACATCACGGCCGTGACAACATGATGTTGTGGCCGTGAGAAACAAAGGCAGAAAAAGTGTTAGCCAAGTGTACAATGGTCACAGCCGTTACTGTAGGTTTAACAAAACACATGGTCATGACATTAATAGGTCATGGCCGTTATGTTTTTAGAACCTCAAAAAGTTCTTCATGTGCTCGGTGTGTTTGTGAGCATAAAGATGAATATGAGAATAGTTATTTTATACAAAATAGGAAACTACAAACATGTTATTTATAAGGAAAACTAGTGCGATAGTGCTTTTATCAACATGAATAACCAATAAACAGTAAGAAAATAAAGGAAACCTTATCCACGACACCCTCGAGAGAGAGAGAAGAAGAGGGTTTATTGAAGAGTCGTGGGTTCCTAAGGTTAGCTTGTATAAATATTTACCTCGAATGCCTCATTAGATGTAAGAATGGGTGTCTTCAAGCCAATACGAGCTCCACGACCTCTGTCGATCCTAGCAAGACCATGAACAAGGCCTGAAAAGTATGGGATGGATATCAGAATAATGGGTGAGAATGGATTTTGGTAGAGTTTTGTTATCCAGGTTGATTCTCTCCCATTTCTGCTAAAATGTCGCCTATTTATAGGCAAAGTGGGAGCCCAGAGAGCCTCCTGAATGTTGCCACTTGTCCAAAAAGGTATAATAGTGACGGTCGCTACCTTTTTACTTTTGTAAAGTGCTGGCCGCTACCTTTATGAAAATGAAAAGGACAACTGTAACTTTCAAAAGTTGTAGCTAGGCTTAGGGTTTCAAAAAAGTGATGGCTGTGACAAAGAAAGTCGTGGCTTGCTTTATGGTTTTTTAAAAGGAGCGGCTATGAGAGCAAGAACACGACCTATTCTAAAGTTTTCAAAAAGGTGGTGACCGTGAGGATAGAATTGTCACGAGCTGAAGGTTGTTGGTGGTCTTGGGTTTTGAATCAGATTCCTAATTTTGCTCGCTAGGGAGCATCTTTAAGCACAATTCTCATATTTTCATCATTGAAGCGCATTTGAGACAAGTGCCTAAGATTCGGCTTAGTCAAATTAGGGTGTCTACAGTTGCCCCTCTTTGACAGAGCTTGCAACAATTCATGGTGTAAATAATGTCAAAGTTCTAGAGATAAATCGATTGGACAAAGTCGCCAGTTTTAAGCACAAACAAAACATGCAAAAAAAGCGTGATCGAACCTGAATTTTCATCGAGCTTCCTGCATACTTCCATTATAAGGGATCAAACCGATCGTAGTTTGTGGGGCAATACTTATGATGCAAACAAGCTAGTCATGATGCATGGCAAATACGATATGGTGAAAACAGGTATGATACAAACATACAAGAATTTAAGGACGTAACATGGACTAAAGAAACATCAAAGATTAATTTTAGGTTGTGAATAGGATCGGAGAGTTAGTTTGGGGTCATAAGGAGGACCGAAGGTGCTGAGAGCAGTTTTAGGTTGTGCGAGGACCGGTGAGTCAGTTTAGGTTCATAAGAAGGACCAAAGGTGTTGGGGCATTTTTAGGTCATGCGAGGACTAGTGAGATGAATATCAATTTTAGGTCATAACGAGGACCGAAAAGTCAGTTTAAGGTCGTGAGGAGGACTGGTGAGTCGGTTTAAAGTTATAACGGGGATCGAAGGTACTAGGGACAGTTTTTAAGTCGTGCGAGAACTGGTGAGTTAGTTTAGGGCAATGAGGAGGCTTGGACTCTTATAGGGGGAAGGCAATTTTTAGGTCATGTAAGGACCGACATGTCAATTTAAGGATATGCGGTGGACCGAAAAGACAACTTCTAGTTTTAGGTCATGACAAGGACCGAAGGTGCTAGGAAAGTTTTAGGTCTTGTGAGGACCAGTGAGTCAACTTATCAGTTTTAGGTCATAACGAGGATTAATGAGTCAATCTTATCAGTTTTAGATCGTGACGAGGACCGATGAGGGTTCTTAGGGGCAACCAAAACACTAAGAGAGGAAAAAATGTTTTTAATTTGTTCAAAACCTACACAAGGGTTGCCTAATGTTTCAAAAGATGGGGGTATGGAAAACATGGTAGCCATTACTTTCTAAAGTGGCGGCCTGCACTATTTTGCCCTAAGAAAAGGGCAGCCAGCATATAAATCTCACGACTGTGAGAAACCTTTGGGAAAAAGTCACAGTTGCTATAAACAAACATGGCAGCTCGGGTTCGGATGTGGCGGCCACCACTTTTAAAAGCTTTGGACCTCGTAGTCACGAGGTTGATAGCAGAACATATGGTCTGGGTAGGTTCAAAAACTTCATTCGCGCAAAGTCAAAAACTGAGCTTCTTTCCTCTTACTCTTTCGTTTCTCATCTCCTTCATCTCGGTAACACTCTCTCATCTCTTTCGCTCCTATCTCTCTCATCTATCTTGTTTACTCGGCTCCTGAGATAATGTTCTTATTTTCATTCATTTCCTTAGCTTTTTCAGCAATGGTGGGTGGCAGCTTTGGCTTCGTCGGCGACGAGAGTGGTGTCGACGGTAATGGAGGTGACGATGGTGTGGCACCAGACGATGACAGCGATGTGGCCGGTGGTGGTGTGGTAGTGAGTTACGACGGTGGAGATGATGAGGATGCAACTGGGGGCGTGGTCGGGATGCCAGAGTAGTTTGACTTTGAGACCTACTACTCGGTGAACCACTGGTTACAGAAGCCAGCTATGAAGAGGTTTGCCATTCTCAGCATAGTAGCAGAGCGTGAGATCCTTCTACGACGCCGGAAGATTCACCTCTCGACCCAAAAGCTTGAGATAAACCAAAAAATTTGAGTTTTTTTACTTGTTTCATTGATTGAAAGTTTTTTTGATCCTTTGTTTGATATTGAATTTGAATTGAACCTAATTTGAATAATTGAATTGTATCGAACGTTGAAGTTTGGGATTAAATTGAATTGAAGTTGAGACTTGGTTTGAAACATTAGACTTTAACTAGGTTTGACCCTGACTTGGATTGGACGGGATATATCTTGGAAAATAGAATTTTGGAACTTGGAGAAAATGAACTTAAGATTTAACGAACCTTTGAACAAACTTTGAAATTTTGTGCAAAAAGGATTTTGAAATTGAGGGTGGCTTCGGACCTCAGGTTTGGATTAGGTTGGATTTGATTAAAAACGGGGCTAATTGAATTGAATTTGAAAATGAATCTGGATAAACGTTAGTTTAAATTAAATTTTGATAATTTGGAAATGTCTTAAAAATAGAAACTATGTCAGAACGTGGCTCTAGAACGTGTTTGAACCGCCGTACCTTGGACACTAGGTTGATGGAATTAAGGGTTAGAACGCTGATTTGAAGTTCAATATCAAATTGAAATTGAGTTTGATTTTGAAACGAAACATAATTGATTGAATCTTGAAAATGGAGCCAAATTGGGTTGAAGTTGGGTCGATTGAGGTTTGCATTTAAAGTTTTTGGTTGAGATAAAATTT
Organism: Heliamphora exappendiculata; assembly: GCA_034768845.1. Lineage (NCBI taxonomy): Eukaryota > Viridiplantae > Streptophyta > Magnoliopsida > Ericales > Sarraceniaceae > Heliamphora > Heliamphora exappendiculata. Next base: position 28,308 of record JAOTRH010219560.1, read on the forward strand.
TGGTTGAGTTAACTAGTTTTGAGACGAAATGGAAACCTTTTTGAGTTTTCAAAATTGGGTTTAGGATGGGTTTGAAATGAATTCAGGGTTAGGTTGAGAGGAAGAAAAAAAAAAGTTGATCGTTGTATTGAAAGTTGAACCTTTAACATTTGAATTTGAAACAAATCAGTTGTTTGTTTGAGTTTTGCGTTGGGGCGGGTTAAGTCGAGTTTGTCTATTTTGAACTTTAAATTTTGAACGGGATTGAATTCTAAGGTCATGCTTTGTAAAAACTATGTCAATGAATGGATCGAATTTGAAATTTGAGTTAAAATGAAATTGGCCTAGGATTACGTTTGAAGCGAAGTTGGATTTCCTTTGAACTTGAAAATGAATTGGATTGATTGGATTGAGTTATCATTGGTTTAAAATGGGTCCAAGATTTTGACTTTTGACGCCGGAACTTGAATTTCAACCTAAACTATTCTAAGTCGGGTCATCGTCTTTTGAGAATCAAAATTGAATTTTAGATTTGGTTAGAAGTTGAAAACTTTCCCTTTTGTTTTGAAAATGAAAAATTGAAATTGGGGCAAGGTTTGGGTTGCGTAGATTGGTTTTTGAGACTTATTTTGATGTTTTGATTATCGTCAGTTTGTTTCAGTCATCTTGCAGCATATTTCGTTATCATTCCTGTCATCGTTTCTATTATGTTTCTGTTTTTGTCATCTCGTTGCATTTTTGTTATCGTTTTTGTTATCATTTCTATTTATTGATTCATTTGTTTTGTTTTTGTTTCAGGCGATGTTGCGGATCCAGGGTTTCAGCGGCTCTTCCAATGTGCTTCAGTGGTGCACGACCCTGCCTCTTCGCTGATGGGAGATCGTGCATGGAGCAGGCTTCGGGGACTTTGTCAGGGCACTGGAGGGGACCAGCAAAGACAAGGTTACCCTTATTTCTTTGGCCAAGAGGTCATGCGCCACCAACCGTTCCAGTTGTTTATGTTGTGCCTTTATCTGATTCTACTACTACTGCTTTTCATCTAGGACCCAAGCTTCTAGTACTGCGCGGACTACTACTGGTGTAGAGGAGGAGACTGGAGAGATGAGGTTATCGTATGATGAGTCATCTCAAGGAGGCTACGCCATTTGGAGGAAGAGGACCCGACGAAAGTAACTGCCCTGCTGCTGCCCTACCACTGATTCTCTTTTATTCTTTTCATTATTCATGGAGACCTGCGTGCCTATCCTTGTTTGGGTCTACGTGCCCACTTGACACATTTTGATACTCTGTTATAGTTCATTACACTGATAAACTACTCTTGGTACACACTGATTCACACCAGTCTATTGCTCTTGATACACACTGACATACTATTACTAACACACTGTGCAGATACCATGGATGGGGCCTTCATGCCTTTGGTTTTCCTTTTGGCCTGTGTTCCATGACATACATTCCATAAATGAACATTATTTTACTACTTATGATGGATAGGGCCTTTGTGCCCTTTGGTTTACATTTTAATTATCATGAATGCTTGTGACCCTTTTATGTTATGAAAGTCAAATTCAACGGATTAGTCCTTTATTATTCATGATGTATGCTTTGTGAGTTGAGAACTTGCTATATAAATGGTTTTTCTTGTTACAAGTTGCTAACAGATTTGTAACAACAGTTTGGGGCATGTTGACAAAATGGGGACAGGTTGTTAAGATTTCTACACAAAAAAAGTTGCGATAGTGAGAAATGAACTCGTGGCCGTGGATTTAGAATGTGGCGGCTTGAATTTTCTTAGGGAAAAGTTTGTGGCCTGTATTTTGGGATATCACAGCCATAAGATTGGAAGGGAAAACATGGCGGCCATGAGATATGAAGTTGGTAGCCGTTAGGAAAAGGTGGCGGCCGTGATAAAACTTTTTGGCACGAAACTCAAAGTAGATTCCATGAGTTCCCTCCATTTCTAGTTCTATAAAGGGGGAAACTATTCCAGACCCCACTATTCTGGATATCCTTGCACTTTCCTTGCCTTCTTCATAGCCCACCCTTACAACAACTCTCTTTTGGCTTAAATAGGCGACTTCTCTCCGATCGAGTGCAAAAACATTCTCATGTTCGGACTAGATGCGCTACTCTCATTGTGAATTATGAGGGTCGATTGGCATCTTTTGTGAGGAGTAGCCCGATTGTGGGATCCTGAGGTACATGTGTATTGTTTTAGGTATGAAGAGCTATGGCCGACGGTGAAGGACTTCTCCGCCATTCTAGAGATTTTGGCCCAAGTGGAGGTTATAGTTCTTACCCCTTTCTCTACTCATAGGGATAGGTTGATGTAGCTCTGCAGCTATTCCAGGCATGAGGCTTCTCTCATTACTCATGATGGATTCCTCGATGTGGCACAGATCATAGACCGATTTGGGCCTTGGGGGTGTTTTGGCAACTTTTTCTTTCTAACTTTAGCATCACTATGCCCTTTGTATCTATCTTCTAGCTTGCTTCCTCTTGGGTCCTTCGGATGGGTAGGCTAGCACTTCTTTGGTGGATGTAGCTCATTAGATCCATGAGGGTTGGGTTCCTATCCCATTAGTCTTTGCGGAGACGCTCTTTGGCATTGATGTGGTCCATACTGAGGGTGCCCCATACTTTGCCGGTAGTACTCTCCTACTGTACGTATTCGCTAAACTCTCATTTTTTTGTATTTCTCTTGATTTTTCTGTTCAGCACTCTTTTTTTCTATTTTCTTTCTATTTTCCCGCTCAGCTCTCATTTTTCTTTGTTTCCTTCTATTTTTTCCACTCAGCTTTTCTTTTCTTTTTTGCTCTCTGAGGTTTGGCTGATGGAGAAGGTGAACTTGCTAGAGAAGCCTGTATTTGATAGTTACAGTGTGAAGTCCTTCATCCGCCATCAGGTTTATCTCCTTTGCTCAATTAAAGCTACTTGGAAGGACTATCTGAGTTCTCTGATTGGGGAGGACATCTCATGGTTATGCCCTTGCTTGAAGATATCTTTTATGAATAATGCGACCATGGGCAATTCAGGGGTTTTGTTGGTCGGCTTAAAGCTGGCCACTTTCTATAATCCATATCGCATCTTTCGTTAGTTTAGGCGTTCTCATATCAGCCCTGAGACCGCTGTGATCCATCTGTATAGTTCTCCGTATTGGGCCCCTTTCTTGGGTCAGTACCAGCGGGCTTGGTCTTTTCGACTGAGGGTACTGATTGGTAGTGACTTCGACAGTGGACTTTCTGAGGATTACTTGGCTTGGCTACAGGTGGAGATAGAGCATAGAGTAGGGCAAGGAGGAGATGCAAAGAGGAAAAAGACTTGACTCTACTTTGCTGTGCCCTATATCTTTCTTGTTTTCCCTTTTTAGTTTTTTAGGATGAGGACTTACAAGCCTCTCTTGTTTTTTGAAAATTGTACTGGTAAAACTTATTAATGAAAGTCTCTCCACTTTTGTTCATAGTGATTTTTGAAACTATTCTTTAGATTTTTGCTTTTGCAATATAACCAATTTATTAGAAAAATTTAAAACAAGCTTTTGCATTGATCCATTACTTGAAACATGGTTATAAAGGGAGAGTTTAAACAGAGATTTGAGCTGAACATCTGACAGAAGCTGCCTACGTAGTTCAAGGCATGGGTTACAGTCGAGTATTGACACTCTCCTTTTTGTGGGGTTTTCCTTAGGGATAGAACTTTTTGAGCTAATCTGAGTTGATGGGAGTGGAGAAAACATCCCCGTCTAGGTCTATAAGGATAGCAGATCCTCATAACATCAAGTTTTTAATGAGACATGGTCCGGCTCAATTGGATTTGAACTTCCTCCTTGGATCAAAGATTGGAGCTCTGATATCTTTGAGGACTAAATAGCCTTCTTTTAAGTTCCGAGACTTAACCTTCTCGTTGAATGCCTGAGCTATTCTTCTCAAATATCCTTGAACGTTAAAATTCGCTCAGAGTCTTTTTTCATCAAACAGGAGTAGTTCTTCAAATCTATCTCTCCGCCATTCGGACTTGGGAATACTTCTTTCGATCATTATTCTTAGAGGTGGAATCTCTAATTTTATGCGTAGAACGACTTCCATTCAATAGACCAACGCATAAGGTGTTGCTCCAGTAGAAGTCCTGATTGA
>JAOTRH010219561.1:0-10578 GCA_034768845.1 Heliamphora exappendiculata
CTTTCCTTTATTCCAATGTTTTGCATTTGATAACGTATAATTTCAACCTTTTTTTGACTGCATTGCCTCTTATTTTTTGTTTAATTAAAACATTATATTTTTAACTCATTTCAACGTAATAAGTTAAAAAAATTTAGATCAAAATATAAAATTATTCAAAAAAAAAATAACCAAAATAAATCAAAAAAACTAAATTTTATTTTACTTATTTTCATCTGTAGTTAAATTTTATTTATCTTTTGATCAATTTTTTTATTTTTTTAATTTATTTTATCAAAACAATTGAAAAAAGTAAAATATTTTAATAAAAAAACAAACAAAATTTCAAAAAACAAAAATTATTAAAAATAAGTAATACTATAAATTATCGCGTGTAGTCAATAGATTATTGTGTCTTATTAGAATGAAACTTTTACTCTATGTATATAATTTTCGATAAGTCTTGCGTTTTTTTCTTAATGAATATTTTGAGTTTTAATATTAAGTTTCTATGATTGTCAGTATCGAATTATACAATATTTTATTTGTAAACTTAATATATACGTAAGATAAGTTATACTTTGTGATGACAAATTGTGTCAAACTTCTTAAAGATAACATGTGACATCGAAGATAATGTATGCCAAGTTTAGGTTTTGTTAATTACTTGGAAGAATTTGTTAAAACTTATAGCTATAATAAATATTATGCAAGTAAATAGTTTAGATAAGTAATTTGTATAAGTTCATCTTTGTGAAGTTAGAATAAATTCAAAACCTAAGCCTTTTCACATTTAAAGATCAATTAGATAAATTTTTGTTATGTTGTATTATTTAAGTCAATCTAATCTCCTGTATTCAATTAACTTCTGTTTCAAATAAAATTTAATAACTAATTTAAAAATACCGTAACTTAGCATTATTGTTCTTCTTGGAACAATACATGTTCTTTATTATTATTCTATATAGTAGTAGTTTTTATTTAAGTTTTAAATATTTATTTTACTGCATTAACGACAATATCAAATTTGGGCACTATTGTCCAGTACAAAAAAAAAAAAAGTACAGCTGCTTAGTTTTAGATTAGTTCTTATTTTAAGTTGTGGTGTATAATTTTTTTGGTATATTTTAAGATTCTTGTATAATGTTTTTTTAAAAAAAAATTTTATTAGTTGTTAAATGCAATTTGCTTGGTGTTGGAGAAAGTCCTAATACAAAATTATGTAAGTTTTATTAATAACTTAAGCTTACCTATTTTGCACTGCATTATTAAATTTTTTATTTAAATTTTTTGACTTAGTAACTCACTTATATATATATATATATAGCTTTCCTTTATTCCAACGTTTTGCATTTGATAACGTATAATTTCAACTTTTTTGATTACATTGCCTCTTATTTTTTGTTTAATTAAAATATTATATTTCTTAACTCATTTCATCGTAATAAGTTAAAAAAAATTTAAATCAAAATATAAAAATATTCAAAAAAATAAAAATAAGTCAAAATAAATCAAAAAACTAATTTTATTTTATTTATTTTCATCTGTAGTTAAATTTTATTGATCTTTTCATCAATTTTTTTATTTTTTTGATTTATTTTATCAAAACAATTGAAAAAAAATAAAATATTTTAATAAAAAAACAAACAAAATTTCAAAAAACAAAAATTATAAAAATTAGCCCAAATAATTTCTCAATGACAAGGGAGTTAGTGTGACGCGTGGCTGTTTATAGCACGGATAAAGACGTACTTAAGTGCCGAATTGGCAGTCGCAGTGGGCCCATGAATCTACGCGGCCTACAGATATTGGTCCGACCAGCTGTCAAACATATTTACTTTGAAACAATAATTGGCGGAAAGAAAAGTTGCCCCCCACCAACAATTATTCAACACTATTGGACTAATGTGTAATGAAAAATGTAACTATTGTCCTTTCACCGGTAGATAATTCATATATAATTTATAAATATTTATATAAAATATATTAATATTTTAAAAAATATTAATTTTTATTTTTATAAATATATTAATATTAAAAAAAAAAATTTATTATCTTATTAACTATCAACTGTTATGTGATAATTAGCCTAACTCATATTTTATTTAAAATATTTTTTAATATTTTTTAACATAATAATTAAAAAGTAATAAATTTAACTAAACACATTAAAATAATATTAGTTCAAATTATTAAATAACACATTTTTATATATTAAATAAAAATAAAAATAATAAAATAATAAACCTTACTAAATACACTAATATTTGGTCACAGCCCACAGAACCGCCGACCAATACAGACTACGGACCCAGAATTGGCGACCATGGGTCAACCATGCAGCGACTGCAAACAATAATAGATTAGTAAGAATTAAAATACCGATAAATTAGATCGACATTCTTTATATTTATGAATAATAATATTAATATTTTTATTTTTTAAAATATTAAGTTTTTTATTTTATTATTTATGTAACAATTTGATTCATTCGTCAATTGACCGTTAGTTATTCTTTATTACTTTATTATTTTAATAATTTAATTCATTCTCCTCTATTTTATTAATTTTGAATTTTATATTTATATTTTTTATGAAAGCAATTGTTTTTACTTTGCACATACAAAAATGAGATTAATGTTGACTACGTACTAAATTAATAATAGTTTATACAAAATTGAATGACAACTTGTTTTAAGTCAACTTTAAGTATTTTTTTTTAATTTTTTTTGCTTAAAACCTTAAAAGCTAAAAGCAAAGAAAAAAAAAACCTCATTTTCCAACTTAAAGCTTTTATTCCTTTTGCTTTTTATAAATAATTTTTTTATATTTTTTAAAAGTAGCATAACTTTTATTTTATTTTTAAAATTATATTTTTCAATTTTTTTATGCATTCGGCTATAGCTCTTGTTTGTCAACATGAAAATGTTAATTTTTATATAAAATAAATAAATTAAGTTTTTCCACTAAATTATTTGACATATCTAAAATGTGTGAATGGAGGACAGGTATACATTAAAAATAATTAAGTTTTTAGTTTTTAGTTTTTCCACTAAAATTACGAGACGTGACAAGGACAGGTATACATTAAAAATAATTCATAAATTTTAACAACGTCTTACTTAAAAAAAAGTAAAAATGATATAGTAAGTAAAACATAATAGTTGATGAATAATTAATATTAAAAATATAAAAAAAAGATAAAAATAAAATAAATAAATAATATTCTTCTATTTTAATCTTTTTACATTGTTAGAAATAGATTTTATCTATGTATATACAAAAATATGTGTATTATTTTATGTAATTAGAACGAAATGAGAATAATTAGTGCTGAAGAAACAAATATCAACTCTGCACCACTTATTATGGGGGCATAAAAAATTATACACAACAGAACGAAAACATGTAAAGCAGAATGATACAAACTCATATTTGATTGCCTCCCCTCATTTTAACTTCAAAATAACTAAGATTGACAACTTTGCTTCTTATTAGTAGAGTTTTAAAAGATATTCTTTGGCAGGATTTTTGATTTTATATATATATATATATATATTTCTTCTTAAAAGACTATATTATTCTTCATTATAAGTGTTAGAATTATTTTTTAATTTATACAAAAAAATAATTTTATTTTTTCGTATTGGTATTGAGATATGCATAAAAACTTTTTTTGATTGAGATAAATGAATTTTTTTTTATTAAATTACTATTTTTGTTGGCTGATATCAATTGAAAAATGTTTTGAGTGGTGGGTGGGCTGATGAATGGAGGTTTAGATGCGATAAAGGGTGAAAATAATAATAATAGAAAATTATTAAGAAAAAGATAATGAAAAAGAGCTATGAGACAAATTTTATTTTCTTGATGAATCCAAGAGAGCAGATTTGTTGTTGACTCAATGGTTTTCAAATTTAAAAATAATCTTGTACACCAGGATTTATATGATTATATTGCAACTTAATTTATTTTGCTCAATTGAGGGAGTTTTTTTTTTTTTTTTTTTTTATGTTGGAAGCCATTATTTCTTATGTATTTTCTGTGTAAAATCTGCTTTTTGGGTTAGTTTTAGCTGATTTTAATAATTAAATAATGAACTAAATATATCGATTAAAAAGGGTAAGATCACCGTATTATGTAAAATTTAATGGTAAAACTTTATTCGATTCTCATAAAATTTTAGTATGTTGTTATTTGGACCGAGATCAATACATCCATATGGCTTGATCAATACATCCGTATGCTACATTTAGAGACTACTTAAAGAGTAATTTTGTGTTAACTTTTTATATTAAGGTGTGTATATTAATTTATATTTGTTGACCATCAGAATATTTATGTAATGTTTGATTTAGAAGTAATTATTTTATTTGACTTGGGATTCATTCATTTTATATATTGGCTTTGTGGCAAAATTGCCTATATAGCGTTGCCTCTGTGACATAATTATATATTACCTTTATGACAAATTTATATATTTTACATGACATGAAATCAGAGACATAGTTAATATATTTTTTATTTATAGAATGATTAATAGTGAATAAGCTAACTTTATTAGTTGTCAGCAATTATTGTACTTATCATTCTTATCTTGTGTTTGAACTTTTTTTTTTTTTTTTTTTGTAAATTTTTTAGTTTTTTAACTTTTTTTATAAAAAAATTAATATAAAAATATGTAAAATAAGCCAACAAAACCCAAACCAATAAACTTTTTAAAAACCTTTTAAGTAAAAAAATCTTTCCAAAAATACTAAGCCAAACATAGGTAAACTTTTGCACTTGCGAAATTAGCATATTTACCGATCAGGTTGATACCTCACACTCTTATAGTATTTTTCATTTCAAGTGTACAAATTGTGATTTACTATTGAATCTAGATTTTGTGGTTAGAAGTGTCCTAAAGGACATGCACAAACTTGATAAATTGCTTTCCCTTGTAATTTATGTTCATGATCTAAAATTTTTAGGCCTTATTAATTTGTTTGCATAATAAAGTACGAGTTAGTATTTCCTTTACACTTAGATGATGTCTTTATTATTTTACGTGTATAATATTTTAATTATATGCTCGTGTAAATTATACTCTTTAGATTGGTGTATGACAAGTTAGCCAAGATGGGGATAGAACATGAGAATTTCATTCTATGTATTATTAATTTTTGTGGAGTTAATCTATTTTGAGTTTTGCATCGATTTTAATAATTTGTCGAGATGCATATAAAATAGTTCGAACACTTTAAAATATCTATATATATATATATATATATATAGAGAGAGAGAGAGAGTTGTCAGATGTGACTAAGTCACAGCAGAATGTGTTGCGAGTCTAATTAGAATTTAATTGGGGTCCTACAATTTGATTAGAACCATTCATTATTTTTAGACTCGTCAAGTAGAATATTTTTGCAAATAATCAAGTCAATAGAATATCAGTAGCCATATGATCAGAATACATTTGTTTTACGCTTCATTCTCAAAATCCAATAAGCCGGTCATTTTCTCAAAACAAATTTGCCTAAATCATATGGGTACCGATATCCAATTGAACCAATTTTTTAAACAAATTACTTACTCGATGAGTCTAAAATAATGCACAATTCTAACTAAATTTTGATCCGACAATTGAGTCCTTACTGAACTAACAGCACACTCTGCAACAGCAGGCACCGCAATCCCACATAAGAATGCATGGCAAGAATAGAAGTTTGACTCTAATAATGATTGACATACCTAAAGCAAGAAGAGTCATGAGTGTCTCCATCTCCTACACATCAGTCCTTTTCATGTACACTGCAATAGCCAGCTGCTAAGAGAGGGTCACCAAACATAACAAGCAAATAGATAAATTTAAGGAGATGAACATTTTTATCTCATATGACCAATTTGAGTCACTCCCATTGCCACTTATGATATTTCTAATTATTTCATATAAAAATTTGGGTCACTACCACTAATGATATCTCTAATTATGTGAAAGTTATCTTTGCTTATTTATTTATTTATCCTTTAATCAATCCCCTGTGGAGCCTATGTTTGTCTAATACTAGGGTTTTACCTAATGGATGGTGCACCTAACTTGACTAAACTCTTCATCCGTTTACCAAGTATTATTAACAAACAAAACAATCTTGTTTTCTCCCTTCAAGTCAAACTAATAATGCTTTCCACGCCTATTATAAGTGACAGGAATTAGTTCACCAAACCAGGCCAATATACACGGATGAATAGATATTTAACTAGACTTTATTAACTAACTAGACAAGCGACGTGGCAAGTCACATGGAATCTACTATATAAGTTAGAGCAACCTACCAAAGACCCTCTATAAAAACCTAAGAACAGAGAGACACTATGTGTGCTTTCAATACTCTTCAAACCATCCTAGAAATTCTAATCTCATTGTCTTCTTCTACTCCGAGAGATATAACTTGATCCTTGAAGGATCTTTGGCAACACCGCACTGATGCTATCCAAAACTAATTCTTTCTTTTGCGGATTGTTTGGATCTAGGTCAGCCATTCGAGAAAGGGAATGCCCTCACATGACCTTTTTGACGAACAAAATTTAAAATTGGCAGCAAAACCACCTATCGTTAACCCTATGTTGTTCATTAAGGCGCATTCTCAAAATTCCCATGCTTCTATTCAAGTTAATATCGGAATGTTATCATAGATCAGCTACCAACCCACGTACCCAACGTATCCTACCAAATCAAGGCCGCGTTCAAAATACTACGGGATTAGCTTAGTGATTGAGATGCCCTGGTTCCAGTTTTACAATTGTGAGCTACAGTTTTTCCCTACCCTATTACTCCTCACCTATTGTGGAAAACAAAAAGGGTCACTTTTTTAACCTATAAGAACCGCTAGTCTAGAATAGGAAAAACTGGTTTAATGTCAAAGGATAAGATCTGCAAAATCAGCAAAAGCAAAGCCACATCCAACTGCTAGCTTCGATGAGTCTGGATGAGCGTAAGGTCACAGATCATGTCCTGCCCAGTAAGACTTGGCCTATATTCAGGACCACAGATATGTCTTTTTCCAGAGTTAACCACATTTCATATCATATGATTCACAAGCATATGGCGCGCTTCCACGATATTATCTACCCAAGTAAACTTCATGAAAATTAGACCAGTGTCACTCTTATTCTCTGTCAATCACCTATTAGACCAGGTCATGAACAAATTCCTGTCAAAGTCTTAGATTTCAGATGCATGCAATATATCAACATCCCTTCCTGTCCAGGCCTACCTGGGACAAAATTGGGTGAACCATCGGACTCGAGGCTCGTCCCTTTCATTTTTTAGCTTATAGCTCATCAAAAAGTTAAGAAAATCCGAACAGGTGTATTTATATCTTTTTGCTTGTAGTGCTACTTGAAGCTCTATGTTTACAACTTCAACAAATATCTGTAACTTCTTCTTGAAATTATAATATCTTTTTAACTCTAGTTTATAAGTTCATAATTTTAGCTATACAAACACCCTCTATGTTACAATAAGTCCGCAGTGACTCGCCAGCTAATTGAGGAATTGTAGAAGAAAAACTTCAAAGACACTGTGATAGTCCAACTAAAAGTTACGCCCGCGCTGTTATTGGAGAATCAATGGGTAGAGATCCTGGTTGGTATTCCCCTTCTGGGTTCGGGGGAACGGAACAAAGGGAACGGGGGTAAATAAACGCCTGGTGAATCCATAGATAGAGATGAATGTGCAGAGGGATGAAGTCCCTTCCTTGGCCCATCACAGATTCTTATCAAGCAAATATCAGATGAATGACACAAGTTATTAAAGTATCCCTGCTTAGGAGTCAAAAGAACATACCTTTTACCTACTGTAATGGAAAGACCTTAGAAAAAGAACTCCCCCCTGGTCACAACAGAACCAGCCACTACAGCATTTCATGTTCAAACAATTAAGCAGCTGGCTGTCCCCAGCCCACTCCACAAGGTTTGAATGCTCAATAGAAATAAAAAATCAACACAGGGGTCATGCAGCTGTAATCAGTTTATATTATAATTTTGGCTCCTTCCTTTTTCTAGCACTCTCCATACATACATACATACATACACACACACACACACACACACACACATAAATGCATTTGCTAAGGAAAAAAATTCCTCTGCCAACCACCAAGATTTTTGAAACTGACCCATCTAAAACCTCAACAACTAACTCGTGTAATTTTGGTAAAAAACAATTGTCACCATTTCAGATGAACAGAGCTATTTGAAAAGCTCTAAGAATCCAATTATCCAATCAGAGAAATATAAAGTCGTCCAGATTTAGGGAGCTATGTTAAGGAGACTCAGAACTTGAGGCTCTTTATTAGGGGAATGCGATCTAAGCCACTGTCATGTCCCTTAGGGGACCTGATCAAATCTACCAAGAGACAGAGAGGGGGGGGGGAGAGAGAGAGAGAGGGAAGAAAAGAAGAGCAGCAGAGAACTCCAAAAATGAAAATAGTTACACTCTGATATATTCAGTTTTTCAAAAGTTCCTTGCACGGTAAAACAGGACCAGTTGTTGAACAATCATGCACAGTTTTTCGAAGGATATGAGCAAGAAGGAGGATAATATAAGGCATCTTGAAATATCCAAGGCTCATTAGAGAAGGCCATCTAAAACCAAGAGAAAATCATAATACGATGAGCAAACATGCGTCACAATCTCTATTGAGGTTATCAGGGACCCAGATCTTTAAAAAATGCATTTGCATATATCAACCGAGCGATTATAAACATGAAATACAATTGTCAAATGAGATCAAACAAAGTTCAATACATTGAAGAATATCTATAATATCACACTTTTGATGGAATAGAAGATAATGGCTTTATCCTCTCCAACAGCTTCTCAGCTTCAATAAATCCACCCAGCTGTCCCAATGACAAGTATTTTACATGTTTCCATCTGTTTAAACCCTTACGCGTTAATGCACGTATTTGCGTAACTTACATGGAAATTTTAGAAATTAGAATAAAACAAGAAAATTCAGGCATATGGCAACAATCACGTAACAAACTGCTCACCCTGGTGTAAAGGGAAGTGCTAAACAGTGGAGGTGGAGGTGGTCAACACTGTTCAAAGGAGGTTGATGAAAGCCAAATCTAGAAGGGAAGGAGAAGATTGAATGGTAAGCTTTTTCTTACTGAAAATCATATGCCAAGAAAGAGTTAGATAATATAGTTAATTTTGAATCCCTAATTTAGGTTCCTATTATAGTAACTAAGATGAAATGAAATTATAGGAACCCACACATACACACACACACAAAAAAACATTGTTGCTTATTTATAACCACAGATTCATCAACATTTAGCTTTAGAAGATTTGACATCATCTTTTTATCTCCTTTGCATGTGAATGAATCAATCAATGTGTAGTCCACAATACAAGTACTCCATGGCAAACATGGATTTGAGCTTCCAATTGAACACTTTCCATTTTTCTTTTTGATTATTCTCAAAGGAGAGGATTATGTTTTTGCTAGACATATGTAGATCCAATCACAATCTTATAATAAGAACAAGAGATCTTTCTCGATCAATCCAACTATTACAGATCTTCAGTGCCCAACTCCTTCAGTAATTCAAGTAACCACTAAACACAACCTTCACTATCCAATCAACTAGGTAAATGGCCAAGTAAACATTCAACAGCATAAAGAAGTGGTGAAAATGGTTCAATGTCGAGAAACAATACCTGTACTGCTTGGACTGAGGTGCATCTCTGTGCAATAGAGTTTGCCCTACGTTTAACATGTGATTCACTGGACAAGAAGGAAATATCAAAGATTAGTCACCATAAGAAAAATGAAATGCAAAGTAAAATGATTCCCCAAACTGGTTCAAAGTTCAAATTGCTATGATTATAACTTTCTTTACCCAGTGAGAAGTCTTCAGTTCTCCTCTGGAGGTCGTTGACAGTTGGAATATGCTCCACAGGAATTACCAAGTAATGCCTATATAGATATGCATTCAGTGGGATACATTAATAGTAACAACAATGACATCAGCAAAAGTGCCGAATCTGCATGGTAAATGGATGACTATAGAAGATGAAGCAAATAAGATATGTATTTCCATCTTAATGAAACTAAATAACGCCAATACAGAGTTTGACCAATTTTCTTCACTGTTTAGTTTAGCTACATGGATGAAGATAATAATTATGAACTGAGTAGAACAATGAAACAAACCAAACAAGCCTTGTACCAATTAAGCAGAATCGGTAACATGACTTCTTTTTCACCATTGCCCTCTGTCAAGGGCTATATGCTCAGTTAGAACAATGACGCAGTGTCTCATGAAAAATAACCACCCATGTAGCAAGGATCCATCTGTTGCCTTGTCTAGAAAGAACAATAATAGTTTTTTTTTTTCCCATCAAGATATTTCAAGAAAGACTTGACAGTTACCAATTTGCAGCTATAATGGGAAGTCTAGTTAACAACAACAACAACAATACTACTAATAAATAACAACCCAAAAGAACACGCAACCATAGTTTTGCTATGTCCAGCAGTGCCAGTTCAAATATCAGAACAATGCATTTCTTGTAATTTGACTCCCGTCCAACAACCCCCC
>JAOTRH010219572.1:0-10578 GCA_034768845.1 Heliamphora exappendiculata
GCCTTAAACATTAAAAGCAATTATATCAGCTAGGCATACATCAGAGTGAAAACATGCAATTTTTGACATAATTTGCAGAAGAGATCAAGAAGCATTCAGAATTTATTCTAATTTGTGCGAAACAGTGAATATGTATGAAAATTCTTCCAATCATATCCAATTTCTTTCAATACACAATCATAGGCAAATAAATGAGATGTAATGAACAGATATATATGGACATAAGAACAATTCATTCATCATTAATTCAAGACAAGAAAATTGTTCAGGTATTCACAACATTCAACCAAAAAAAAACTTTACATCTTTACCTTTCATTAAAAATTTTAAAAAAAGTTTAAAACTATACTTCAACATTTCTCTTCTCTCCCCTTCACTTCTATACTTCTCTTCTGTACTTTTCCTTTTTTTCTCCCCTTTTGTAATTATAAAAAAAAAACTTACTGATCGTCCATAAAGCGTTTAAAGTCCTTCTTTGCTTTGGCCTTCTCCTTGCTGGCTGAAACTCTTTCTTTGGTGGCACGGGATCTCTTATCTTTGGTTTCACCAGCTGCTAGGGCTTCCCAGTAAGCTGTCATGGCTAGGTCTGCTTCACGCTTGAGTTTCGCAGTCTTTTCTTCTTTTGTTTCCTTGGGCTTGAACTGGTTTGCCATGCTTCCTTGATCCACTTTAGGTGCTCGTCTACTTTTTGGGAGTTGGCTTAGACAGCCTTGACCATGCATTCGTCATATTCTTTGCGAATTTGTTAAAGTATAGCATTATTTACATTTACAATCAAGACAATACCATCATCCATTATGCGACACAATGCCTTCATCAATTCAGGCATAAATCTGGATCAGTACTATTTAATACTAGATAGACTTAAATTAATATTGGGAATAGACCAGTACCTAATTCTCATGATGCATGCTTCTATCTCTCTTCTTTATTTTAAATAAAAAGAAAAGAAAATCAGTGATGCCTACAAAACCAAATAATTAGCACACAAATAACGTTATAGAAATAAAAATAAATTATACAAAATTATTTGCAAAATGAAGCAACGCAATTGAAATGAAATGCACTTATTTTTTTATTAAATACACCCATTACGTACACGCATGAGATATTTCTAAATGAAGCCAATATACATAATATCACGTAATATTCTAAGAATAACTCATATTTAAAAAAAATATCTTGGCCCCACGTAACTTTTTTTTCACCTTTATTTTCCCTTAGATTCCTTTCTCATGCTTGCAAGCGCAGGATGTGCAATATCCCACTCGGCTGTCGGCACACAAAAGAACTCTCCACTTTGAATGCCAATGCATTCCCACTTCAGATCACCCAATCTTATGGAAAGTGGCACATATTACCGGGAAAATTATTAAATACTCTTATAGTATTATATAGATAAATTACATGTTATTTTTTATAAATAAATAATTATAATATACATAATATAAAATACTCTTTATCTTATAATTATCCAACAAAGATAAATAATCATATTCTTATCGTAAAATTTATCGTTATCATACTAGATAGTAATACTGCGTGAATTTACTATATAATACTCTGAGAGTACCGAATAATTACTCCATATTATAGAAATCTATAGCTAAGGAAAATTTCTTGTACTTATCCATTCGAATAATTATTTAGTGACTCAAAAATATTACGCCAGTATAATAATACAATATGTTTTATATATATATATATATATATATATATATATATATTTAAAAGTAACTCTATATTAATGGAACAACGAATAAGGATCAATAAACATTAGTACGATCATATATTAAAAAGGCATATAGTTCAATTGTATTAATTAAACATAATAATATATCAACATGCTGAGATAATAATTTTGATTTCTTAAATAATTTCTTCTGGAGTTTTTCTAGGTAACTGTGGACTCAAACTGTAAATTAAATAAACCCTATTAATATTTTTAAAAAACCCTAAGCACACAAATTGTAAAAAAAGAAAAAAAAGAAAAAAAAAAGGGAGGGAGTGGAATAATGATGATTTGATCATTTTCAATCACAATCGTGGATGAACTCTCTCTTCTTCTTCTTTTTTCTCTCTCTCTCTCTCTATTCATTTTTTAGAAAAAGACAAAGAGGTACTGATTGTGATCATTTTTTAATTTTTACTATTTTGATGAAGCTTTCATTTTAATTCTTCGTTGGTATTAGAGGCATTTAAAAAAAAAAATACCATTTAATGTCTATTAAACAATAAATAATGAGTAAATAATTTATATATATCTGTGCTGAATAGTAAATACAATAAATTTTATTTTTAAAAATGTATTAATATTAAAAACTAAATTATTATTTATTGTTAATTAAACGGTTATAGCAGGTCAGTTTGATGCATTAATTCGTTTTAACTTGTTTTTGTAAATATGCTTCTTTTTTTTTTATCTCCCCTTCTCTATCGCTTTAATTTGATCGCCCCCAGTTAGCCTTAACGTTGGCCAACATTTCAGCTACAATCATTCATCTAATTATGGGTAAATTATTATTAGAAACAACACTTGTTAGTTTCAATATTGAAAATTATAATCTATCGATTTATCAAAATTTGAAATTAACAAATGATAAATCAAATTATAACATTCAAAAATTTGTAATTAAATTTATTTTTAAATAATATTGTAACAAATTAAAAGAAACCCAGAAAATAGAGACTAATAATCTGTTTTAACTATACTATGAAACTGTTTTTTTTTCTCGAATACAAAAATGCAATTTTGAAAATTGAAGCAAAATAAAACACTATTTTAAAAAGCAGAATACTGTTTTATGCAAACAAAATAGAAGTAGTACAAAAACCTTAAACCAGAACAGAGTCAGAAAACTAATAAAATAAAACCCGAACAGAAATGAAAGCTATTTTATAGAACAAACAACAGAACGTAAAATAATTTTATAAAATAGAACAGACAAGATAAAACTGAGACAGTTTCACAGAACGGGTTGGGATCAAGACCAACGTTGAACGGAGTCTCCTTAAAACAGATTACGCCCTCGCTTTGGCGCTTGCGATTCAACGAATGCATGTCTCCAGGATAAAACGATCATCGTAGGTAGATGAAGCACTGCAATCTGCACACTAACGAATGCTGCTATGCTTGAACTTTCTTGAGAACTGAGCAGTGACGATAATGAAGAAGCAGAGTTTCAGATATGGAGGTTTCGGATACTGAAAATGGGTCTGAAACATCCTTTATAACGATAACTTAATTTTAAGATTTAAATAAATTAAATTTTAAATTCAAAAATTTAATCAGATAAATTTTCTGTCAAAAGATAAGAGTCTACGTGAACCCGCGACCCATGGTACATCCCTTAAACTCAACTTGGCTTATAAAAGCCACTCACATTTGCTTCTCCCAACCAACGTGGGATTGTACAGTCACCAATTTCTCTACTAATTTCTCTCCCAACTAATGTGGATAGGACTTAGTTACTATATTTTTATCAATTTCAATGTCATATATTTGGAGTCAATTTCTCATTCACTCATTAATGGTTTTGAATGCCATAAAATTCATAATTACTCTACTTATGGAGATAAACAAATTAGAACTTGAAATTATAAAAAAAATTAATAAAACACAAAAATAATTAACTTTAAAATTAGCTAAAAATCATGTTCTAATTTTTTAAAACTCACTTTTTTTTTTCAACAAGACTATCTTGTAGTCAATGCAATATCATAGTTTTGACAAATAAATAGTTGTAATATCTATAACGTGAGTCACAATTTGTCTTATAACTACACAATAAATATGAATTATCATGTAACTACTTTAATTTATCACCATTATATTGAGTATGAGTACTACGCGAACTTACCACATGATACTCTGAAGACACCAAATAATTACTCTTTTCAGTTGCCCGACCTCCACCACGGATAATTATAAATGCACATATTTTATTTTCGTACATTCATCTTATACCTGAAGGTTATTTATCACTTTTACGTATATTAATATATATATGTATAGATATTTACATACCTTTTGCTTATTAATTATTGTCCAATGAATCGTAATTAGCATACTCATATCTATACTATCTTAAAATGGAACACTACAATTGAAGCCAGTTGGACTTTTTTATTTCAAATTTGCCCATAGATTTCTCTTTTATTCCACTAACCTATTTCTCGCCAAAACAAATTTTGAATAAAAATCAGTTACCTAATTCAGTTAAAAAACTGCAAAAAAAAAAACTATTACAAAAAAGTTGAGAGACAAAAACAATTACTCCAATGAAACTGTCACAATGGAGAGAGAGAGAGAGAGGGAGAGAGAAGAGGAAGAGGAGATCATCAGATTCTTCCACTGATATACTTTCATGTCGATTCGATCTAGACCATGAACCTGTTCAAAATGATCAAGGAGATTTAGGCTGCCGTGGATTATTCCAAGAAGTTTTTCCTTAAAGATCTCATATCGCCTGATGCGGATAGGACGGAATTGTTTCTTAATGCAATTCTCAATTTCTGTATCCATAGGTACGGTTGCTGCTTAATTTCTGTAGTTCTATTTTTTTTTTCTTTCCATTTTGTAATTATGTTGATGAAACGAAAAGAAAAATTTAGAAACTAATGTATAAATTTTTATAGAGAAAATATAAATTTATTATATTTTATAAATTTATAACTAATGTAATTATGCCTTCATAAATTTTTGTTGCGATCTTCTTTGAATTTTTTTTCATCTCAAAATGTCAAAGACGATTTTCTTTATATATTTTTCATGGCTTCACACTAAAATTCATTTTTGCATTTAAAACTTTTGAAATAAAATATATTTGGTATATTCGGTGCTTATGTAATTCTTCCAAGTCCTTATTTATTTATTAGATTAAATTGTATAGTATTAAAAAATATATTATTATTATTATTTTTAAATAATTTGAGTTACACACGCATTGCGTGTGCCACAGACACTAGTATATATATATATATATATATATATAGAAAGAGAGAGAGAGAGAGAGGGAGGAGAGCGAGTATTTTTATTTCTATTATTTTAAAAATGAGCAAATATTTTTTTTTGTGTTTAACAAAGTTATTGTTAGTCATTTTTAACATTCTGTCATTAACTTTAATTATAAGTTACAAGTTTTTTAAACACCTACAGTTTTTGTTACAATTTATAATTAATTTTTTATTTTAATTAAAAATTATAATTCTTGCCAAGTACTTATAATTTTTATTATAAATTAGTCATTCCTGCAATAACAAACACCACATTTATATTTAATGGTATCACTTTTAATCAACTTACTCAACAACTTTCATTAATGTTATTTATTTCGTGGGCTGCGGGTACTTATCAATTGTTTTTGTATCACTTTTGTCAAACACATGAAGCCAAAGAGGTGGGAAAAGGAGAGGAAAAAGAAAATTGTTGATCCAATTTAGCATAGGATTATTTGAATACTATTGTTTTTATTTTTTTATAGTTTTTTCATCTTCAGTATAAATACATATTATATTATTAAAATACTCTTATTATAAAATTAAAAAAATAGTTTTAAAAGGAACAGATGAATGTTTTTTTTTCAGCAAATTCTTTTTAATTATAATCCAAAAATATTTACTTTTGGAAAATTCAACACGAGCAATTAAAAAACTACAAGATTAAATTAAAATAAACAAATATGAAAAAGACGAAATAATCACTTAGTTCAAAGCATCCAAACACATGCTTAGGCCCTGTTTTGCCTATTTAAAAAGTTAATTTTTTCGTAAAAGCATGACTTTCAAATTATACTGTTTGGTATAATTTTTAAAAATCTAATAATTTTTTCTACTTTCTTTTTTAAGAAAAAACGCATATAAACATCTAAAACACTGTACTTTTTTTAATAAATTAATTATAATACCCATAAATAGAAATTATTTATACTCTATAAGAATGTGCCATTAAAAATAAAAAAGACATTGTAATAAAAATGTGCCATTAAAAGGACATTGTAATAAAATAATGATTGTAACAAGAAATTAAAAAAAAAATACCTAAATAAATTGTTCCAAATAATTTAACTTCTTCTATTCTACTTTGTTTTAAGAAAAAAAACTAAACTTTTTAAAAATTAAGTTTTTCAGATATCCTAAATACAGGCTAACGTCCTGTTTGGGACAAAGACCTTGTTTAGGATGTTTAAAAAACTTAATTTTAAAAGATTTAGTTTTTTTAAAAAAAAAAAGAGGAAAAAATCAAATTGTTTGAGATTATAATTTTTGTAGTAATTTTATGGATTTTTTTTGTTTCTTATTAAAATGTCTAACATGTTTTTATTTTTTGCTTTTAAATTGTACAATTCAAAATACTGGTACAATTTTTTGTTTTTGTAAGAAGAGTTAATTTTTTAAATTAAGAGTGTTATAGTTATTTTTTATTTCAAAAAAATATTTAGAATGTGTATATGCTTTTTAAAAGAATAAAAAAAAGTTAATGACTTTTTAGATATCATAAATAGTGCAGTTTAAAAATTAATTTTTTTATAAAAAAAACTAACTTTGAAAATATGCCAAGTAGGGTGTAAATGTTGTGGCATGATAATTATTTGAAAAAAAAATGTGTTCACGGACAATCAACTATAAAAACCACAAAAAATTGATCTTGGCTATTTATTTATAATAAAATTAATAAATATTATAAATTTTAGTATAAATAAATAATTTGATTTAATTTTTATAATTAATCTACAATTAATTATCCGTTTACATATTATTACTATAATTATTTAGGTGTCACTATGCTTGGAAACTATTTTCAAGAAAGGAGATTTATTAGTACCTAAAATTTTTGAAGGAAAGCTATCTAGATAGCCTAGCGATTTAAGATTATCACTAGAATTGGTCATAAATTTAAAAATTTTATGTTTAACTTTCGCTAGAAACGTCTTAACTTAATCGATACATGTGATTTGTAGAGTGATTGCAGGTTTTTGAAAATTTACTCTTTAAAAGTGGGTTCAAAAAACTCTACAAGAGTGTAAAGAGTCTACTATTCTTTTAAGTCGTCCACCAGAAATTGTTTTCTAAGTATACATCAACATCAAGTGCATTGAATATTTGTAACATCTTTACACGTGAAAGTTGGCTAGTTAGTTGGCTACTCTTGACTATTTATTTATAAAAAAATTAATAAGTATTATAAATTTTAGTATAAATAAATAATTTGATTTAATTTTTGTAATTAATCTATGATTAATTATCCGTATACATAATATTACTGTAATTATTGAAATGTCACCATGCTTGAAACCTCTTTTCAAGAGAGAAGATTTATTAGTACCTAAAATCTTTGAAGGAAACATACCAGGGTAGCCTAACGTTTTAAGGTTGTTACTAGAACTAGTCATAAATTCAGATATTTTGTGTTCGACTTTCGTTAAAAGCACATTGACTTAATCAATACCTGTGATTTGTGGAGTGATTGTAGATTTTTGAAAATTACCCTTTAAAAGTGGGTTCAAAAGACTCTGCCTTAAAATACGTCAAAAAAAATTAAAAAAAAATTGAAATAGTATAAAGAGTACATTGAATATTTGTAACATCTTTGCGCATGAAAGTGGGTCAGTTAGTCGGCTACTCCATTAGGGGTATGTTTGTTTTGGGATAAAAAATTCAGATTAAATTAATATTTTGAACTAAATTTGCATTTCATATTTGTTACTATTTTCTTGTTCAGACTATGCATTTAATCCACTGCACGAAGAATAAGTACAGTTGAGAGTCTGAGTGGATTAAATAAAAAAATAATTAGAGAAAAAAAGAGATTAATTTAAATAATAATTTACCCATCAATGACAGTGAGATTAAAGCGCTTAGAGATAGTAGGGTTAGTAAATATAGTCACCCAACAGTTAAAATGGTAAAAAAAATATGAAATTCAAATAATCAGTAATTTTATGAGATACATTTTTACTATTACATATCACAAAACATTGTAGGTTGTTTGATGATCAAAGTTTCATATAGGATTTTTTATTTTATTTTTTTGTTTTTTCTAATTTACTTTTTTATATATTTATTTTTACTTTCTTAAATTGGGTGTATCTAAGATAGTTATTAGCAATTGTTTTTTTAAAATTTTTCTTCCAATTTTTATAATTTTTTTAGTTTTTACTTTTACTTTATTTGCATTTTTGTTCTATCTTTTACCTAGATTAGTTACAATTATGTTGTAATATCAATTTCTTACTTTTCGATTTTGTAGTGATTTTTTTTCTTATTTTTATTTCTTGTCTCTTAGATTATCAATTTCTACTTTTTTTTTTACTTTTTTTCTCTTAATTGATTTTTTTGGGTCTTATTTAAGTTTTCTTTTTTTTTTTTCTTACAACATTTCAATTGTGTTTGGGCCTAATAGTCCTGGTCTCGACTCTGTAAATTAAGTCTTACAAAAAAAATCATTTTAAACCGTGATACATCTGAAATTGGTTGGATTATGGGTCCAAAAAGAAAATAAATTTTTACACACCTAACAAGTTAGTAAGTAAAAAATATTGTGCTAACATCCTATGTGGTGTGCTTAAACCAATGCACATATATTAATTAGACACATCAAACCAATGCACATATATTAATTAGGCACATCAATATACTAACGTATTATTTTGTATCCATTAGATGATTAACTATTTGGTGCTTTTGAGAATACCATGTGATAAGTTCATATAATACTCTCATCTAATATTGTGATAATAAATTTTACGGTAAAAACATGATAACTTATTTTCATTAAGTAGTTAGGAGACAAAGAATAATCCACATTATATAGATTGCGATTATTTAGTTACCAAAAATACTACGTAGCATCCCCTACATTAAAACTCTGGAAGTATTAAATAATTTGCTCCCTTAAATAATTTATGGCTCCATTAAATAATAACTGTGCACCCACAAAAGCTATCTTTCGGGCCATTAAGAAACAGACTCCGCAGTTCTTGTCACTGAGGCCCAATTACCACTGATCCGACTTTCGACAATCTTGACGTGGACCCAAAGCCCAAATGGAGATGCTCGGCCTGATCACGACGAGAGTAAGCAATTATGAGGACATTCTAAAGCCAACTAAGCAACCGTCTAAGATATTAAATTTTAAATTGGAATTTTTAAATTTATAAAATATTTAAAATATATATAATTATATATATCAACTTTAGAAATTTATATTGACTAAGTTTATGATATAAGCAATTATATATAAATTTTAAAAATAATTTTTATTATCAAATTTATAAGATGTAGAACTAATTTTCGATCTTTAAAGTATAACCAATTACACATTCATTTAAATATATAACTAAAATTGTATTAGTAACAATAGGAGTAGTTGAATGGTTCATGTCCATAATAAGAACAAAATGTTATCAATAACAAATTTTTAGTATAAAATTCTAACAAATCTTTTTAAATCATCAATAACAAATTACTACAAATTAAGTTATTCATAGCAAATAGCAAGTAACAAGAATCAGTCAACAAGAGAGAGAGAGAGAGTGAGTCGAGTAGTGATGAGATAATAAAATTGTACAAATTGATAAAATTAAGGGCCCGATGTGTTTTTAGGTTATACATATGATAGATTATAATTTTTTTGTATATAGAACACGAATATTTATATGTACATATGAGGCTTGGATCAAGTTATACGTGGATTAAAAAATTTTAGACTGCAACTAGCCTATTTTTTTTATTTTCTTCATTTAATTCATCTAATCTAATCCAATTCTATCCCGTTCAACCCATCAAACCATCACATGAAGGTTGGATTTGTACGAGTCAATAGTTGTAACGAGTTGATTTGGTATCTACACGCCCCTAAATCTATTTAATTGTTATAAATTTAATAAGAGGATGCCATAATTTATCCCATATGGCTTATTTGTTATTTTAAAGAGTTGGATTTCTCTGCTATAATTATACCAAGCTATTAAATTAAAGGTATAAAAAAATTTATTATCAAAGTTTAACTATGAGAACTTATCCTTTAAGCCCAACAGTTTGGTCTATTACAGCAGAGAAACTCAATTTTATTTTAAATTGAATTGAATTAAAGAAGAGGAATAACTAATAATGGGACTTTACATGTTTTTTTTTATATTAAAAAATTATGAACAAAGTTATGTACACAGTAAAATATTGATTTATTTTGAGTTAGAGTAAAATAAAAATATATATAGAAGTTGTGAAATTATTAAAAATCGTTGGATAACAAAGGAAAATAATATAGAGCATAGTCCTAAGAGTAATTCAGCATATATTAGACTATTAATCTAAATTTTTCGATATAAACGTCAAATTTTTATTTTAAAATTAACAATAAATAGATAAATTATCATCCGCCCTAATTTTATCCAATCCATCCTCTACCCCAAAACAAATAAAGTTCATCGAACATTCCTTTGCTTTTGCTTCAAAAACTAGTAAAACAATTATTTTCATATTTTTTTAATCTTTATTTATGTTTAATTTTTTGGGTATGAATTTATTGGAAAATTTTAAGTTAAATTATTTTCCATACTTTTTGGTAGGTAACAATCT